>JAQIXW010004813.1:0-11121 GCA_034700685.1 Willowsia buskii | reverse complement strand
GAGTCTGGATTGCTGTGGTATCCTTCGGAGCTTTCTTTGCCAGACCATCAGACTATGAGTCATCTTTGTGCGATAGCTCAAATATTTAGGGATCACGACCTTGCAACTCACACCAGTACACATTGAGAATAGTCCATCAATGCTAATTTAAAGTAACTTCATCAGGATATCATTTAAGTCGTATTGCAGAATGTAAAATAGGCATATAACGTAGGGAATCATCTTCATCGGCATATTTATTTAGCCCATATTAAATTTTTACAATGCCATAACATTATCTAAAATGTTCATATAGTTCATATATAGCAATAACGTAAAAACGAAACTCCTTCATGTACAAATTTTACCCAATATGCATAATACTTAATATTATTTGAAATTAATATCCATGTTATTTTACTGCTTGTCTAAAAAATATGTGAAGCAAATGTATGTAAGCTTTAAATACAATTATTATACATTGTATAATATGTAGTATGCATATTGTTGTCAAGAAGCAGAGAAAGCAACGTGCACAGTTACATTACCTGGATTCTTTATAGCACGTCCAACGTTTTGAATTGAAAGCTTGCAACTTGCAACAACTATCTTGTTTTTAATCCTGTTATGCTTGAAACTTTAAGCTCTTGCTCCAAATCCTGTCGTGTGATAGACAGTAGAAAGTAATTGGGGTGCTGGGTCAAAGATGGGAAATGTTCATGCGTTTCCAGTGCGTTTACTGGTGATACTGATGCTGGTGCGTGATACTGGAGAGGAAGTAAACTCTTTACATAATTTAACACTATAAGCTATATACGTAGTATTTACTGTGCATAGTAGAAAAGCATGAATGAGCACTAATCGATGTAGTTTGTTTTTAACATCGTGTTCTGTCAATATGTAAAAATACGGGAAAAATGCATGCACACTTTAATTTTTAATACATACTTTAGACTTAGACTTAATACAACATGTCTGCATACCGATATTTTTTCCGGACAGACAACAACTTTTTATGGTAAAGATCATACATACCCGTATGACAAAAACTAGGAATAGATATGCCCTTGTGACACACTGACAGAGACATTCAAATGCATTGCCGTCACGGGAAAATCAATAACATCAAATATTGCATTAAAACTTGCGTAATTTTAAAGCAATTAGAATGTATCTCCTTAAAATATAATTCTTCATAAATTGATTCTGGAGTTTTCTCAAGTATTTAAAGAATTATTGCGCCTTCCAATTAATAATAACTTTTCAAAAAGACTGTAAGAATAATATCTGCTTCATTCAATGTAATCCGTGATGAATAAAAAAACAGAAGTCAACACTCCGTTCATGGATTTTTTTTGCAATAATATGACAAATATGCTTCAAAAGCTCAATGAATCAATTCAAGTAGTGTTGAATCAATCTGAGTTAATGTACTGCTTGCCTGAACAATATGTAAACATTATGGATTTCTAAAGCATTCAGGAATGAGAAGTTTATGAACCTTTTTATAGCATGGGAAAGCTTTAAAAAGCATGGGAAACAAAAAAGGCTAAAATTCCACTTTCTGTGTAAAGTGCTTAATTTCTAGTGAACTCATGGATGAGAACTCTCCATGGACTCTATTTGGATGAGGAGATGCTATGCTACAGAGTGAGATTCATCCTAAGCGGTGGGAAATGAGCTTGTGGGGAATTTTGTAGCTTTGCACGTGCTGAAATCAACTTTTTCGCTTTAAGTTTGATAGTTGGATGTGATACTTCAATGCTTTTTAAGGTAATAAGTTACTAATAACCAATTCGATATAAAGTATTCACGTGGAGAAAGTAGGATTAAGCAATAATACATGGTTCTTATGATTTTTGTGTCATAACAGAATTAATATGAAATTAAGAATTTTATTGGAGAAAGTTAGACCGAGCCACAGATAAGGATGTGAGTCAGTAGTAAAGTGTGGTGACTGTGAGATCGGAACTTTAAATTATTCATGCTTTACCAATGTAAATACGCGTAAATGTAAGAAGGGTGAAAAAACCACCGAAATTCATACCGGTGAAATAACATGCGACTTGTTTGTGGGGTCGGTATAATATACATTGAGACTGGATTGCTGCGGCATCCTTCGGAGCTTTCCTCGTCAGACCATGAGTCATTTTTGTGCGATAGCACAAATATTTAGGGATCACGACCTTGCAACTCACACCAGCACACATTGAGAATCGTCCATCAGGCTAATATAAAGTAACTTCATAAGGATACCATTTAGTCGTATTGCAGAATGTAAGATAGGCAGCTTATGGATGAATGTACATATTTTCATCCAGACATTATCAACATTCGTATTTTGCCCATATTTAACTTTTATATGCCAGACAGAACATTATACAACATGTGTGTATAGTGTCACAACAACGTAAAAAACGAAAGTTGGGTCTAGAGTCTAAAGACAAACGAAACAGTCGTCGATCCATATTTTTCTCAGGGGCTTTCATGATCTTCATAGTGACATCGTCGCTCAACTGCATTGCAGAATGTAACTGTAGCAAATTATGAAGTGGACCATAATCAGCATAATATCGATATTGCTACCTATATAACTCATTTTTTTCTGTCAGAACATGCTTCAACATGCATTATGCATTATAACGTTGTTTCTAGGGTTAAACAAAGAAAGCAACCGGTCATCCATACTTTTTCAGTAAGTTTACATAATGCTGGAGGGGTAACGTCATCACAAGATTTCTGTCAACTCACCCATGTCTAATTTTACCCCATTCGTATATGTAGAGTCAAATTGCCATTAATATCAAAGGTATTTTGCTGCTTTCCAGAATAATATGTAGGAGAAACATAGGTTGTAGGTAAGCTTTAAACATAAAAATTAATATTCAATATCAATATACACGTTTGTCAAGGCAGAAGACAGAGAAAGCGATGTGTACAGTTAAATACATTACCCGGATTCTTTATAGCACGTTTCAAAGTTTCGAACTGAACGCTTGGAACTTGCAACAACCATACCTTGTTTGTAATCCTGCTGTGCTTGCAACTTTATGCTGTTGCTCTAATCCTGTCGTATGATAGACAGTAACTAGGGTGCCGGGTCAAACAAGGAAATGTTCATGTGTTTCCAGTGCGTTTACGTGATACTGCAGGGGAAGTAAACTCTTTACATAATTTAAAACTATAAGCTATATATGTACGTAGTATTTACTGTGTATAGTAGAAAAGCATGAATGAGCACCCAATATAATCGATGTAGTTTGTTTTTAACATCGTATTCTGTCAATATGTAAAAAATACGGGAAAAATACATAGGTAATACGCTATTTTTAATGCATAAATACTTTAGACTTTAACACAATGTGTGCATAGTGCATACCGATTTTTTTTCGGACAGACAACAATTTTCATAGGGTAAAGATCATGACAAAAAGTAGGGATAGATATGCCCTCGTGACACAGTGACAGAAACATGCACATGCATAACTAGAGCAAACATTGCCGTCACGGGAAAATCAATAATATCAAATCTTGCATAATTTTAATGTAATTGGAATGCTCGTTTAAAATCAAATCGTAGATACAGAAGTTGATTTTGAATTAACAGATAAATGTTTTCTGAAATATTTAAAGAATTATCGCATCGCATATTATGCGTCGCAAATAACTATTTTAATAGCTGTAAGAATAATATCCGCTTCATTCCTTCTAATCCGTGAAGAATGAAAAAAATAACAGTGATCCAAGTAACGTTGAGTCAATATGAGTTAATGTACTGCTTACCTGAACAACATGTAAACATTATGCATTTCTAACGCATGCAGGAATGAGAAGTTTTTGAACTTTTCTATAGCTCTGCATTTACAAAGCAAGGGGAAAAGGCTAAAATTCCACTTTCTGTGTAAAGTGCTTAATTTCTAGTGAATTCATGGATGAGAATTGAGAACTCTCCATGAGCTCAATTTGGATGAGGAGATGCTATGCTGAAGAGTGAGATTAATCCTAAGCGGTGGGGAATGATTTTTGTAGCTATGCACGTGCTGAAATCAACTTTTTCGCTTTAAGTTTGATAGTTGGATAATATGCAATGCTCTTTAGGGTAATAAGTTACTTAACTAATGACCAATTCAATATACAGTATTCACATGGTGAAATTAGAACTAAGCAACACTACAAGGTTCTTATGATTTTTGTGTCATAACAGAATTAATATGAAATGAAGCATTTTGTTGGAGAAAGTAAGACCGAGCCACAAATAATATTGATTCCATGTTTTTTTTAAATCTCACATTGGGTCAATATGTAAAAATCATACAATCATTTTATCTTTTAATATCTATATTTTATAACAATTTTCTCAGCATTTAAAAAACGATTTGCGTCATCGAATATTACTAAAATTATTTAAAGACTTGTACGCATTAACAATGCCGTAAAAAACAACACATTGAATATTAAACTACTAAATTCCAAATGTCATAAATCTGAAACTTGCATTTATACATGTACTTTTAATATTCTATTCAAATTTAAATATGCACATATCAAATAACATATTATTATTGTTAGATTGCCATCAAAATTTCAAACATTACACCCTCATTTTAAAATATACTTTTAACTTATGATGAGCTAATGAATGATCAAAAATTCTTCTCCCCCAACAAACGTAGGTAAGTAGTAAGTAGGCAGATAAGTAGGTTGTTGGTGTTTAGTAAAGGATTGGTCTGAACAAAGAGAAATGCTACAGCTGGCAGTACTTTGGTGTAAAAGAGAGGGAAAAATTCCCATCTGCTTTCTACACTCTTTTCCGAAGCAATTTTGCCGAATAGACGAAAGCTCTTTACACTTAATTTAGAACAATTCGTAGAAATATAATAACTAAATTTAGTTAAAATGTCGCCCACTTCATGTAATTTGAATTCATTGCTAGTTAAACCTGAACTCTGTATATTTTGCAATAAAACTGTGAATTTCTGTGCTACATCAAGAAAAAATGCTGACCCGGTTCTCATAAAGTTTGTAAAATTCGCTGAAAGATTTTTGGGGAGACGTAAAGAGAGACTTTATAAGCTGTCATTAGACATGTTTAAAAGTAATGGATTCTTAGGCTATTGCAAAGTAAGTGGCAGCATAATTGACACATTTTGTGATCTCCATCATCAATTAAAGTACATCGAGTTGCAGTTGGAATTTGGAATGGAGGTTGGATGCGCTCGTGAAAGTTATGCGCGATCGGCGAATAAGGTGCCTCCAAGGATTAAACATTTACGGGCATCTTTAACGGATCGTTAGAAGGAGATCCAGGAAAAACTGGCGGTGACGAATGTGAAGATAGCGCTCGTATAGGACTGAAAACTTTCAAATCCTTTCGAACTGAGTTCCGAGCAAAATGTGAGTTTCAAAGACTTAATTGTCGGGTACAATATAATTCAAAATTGTGAAAAGGAAGAAATGATTGATATGAGTCGTTTTATTCAATTTCTAGGTGCCCGGAAACACTTAACTTCTGCACCTCAGGTAGTTCAAAATCGACTGAGGACAGCCGCAACACAAAATGCTCCAGTTGCCGGAGACAATTTGAAACTGGAATGCTCCTCTATGAATACTTCAACGGAGGAACGAGTTCAACGCAGGCTACCTATTCACTGAACGATGCCTCAGAACAATTCCTTGGGTGGGCCATGTCGTTAGCCGCAGTGTCTCTTCTGGCTTCAAGGACAACAACCGGGGTACTGCTGGAAGTCTATTATGTGCCAGGCAGTCTGGAAAGCGTCGACGGGAATATATCCTCTGGCTCCTCTCCAAATTTTTGGATAATGACGATGCTGACCCCACAAAAAACGTTATTCATGAAAGGTTCGGAAGAAGACATTTGCTAAGCATTCACTATCACTAAAACTTTATATATATTTAAAATAAATTTGCGTGATTTTTTGTAGGGATAGAACAAGTGATGAGGAAGTTGAAATGGACATTGAGCTATTCTGTGATAACGAAAGCTATCTGATTCCCAAGTCTTCATTTGCTGCAGACGAGGTACTGGAGGAACTTGCACTAACTGAACTGACAAACGACATCTTCTTCTCCGACCATGAATCCTACTCACAAGATGATGTCTCCCTTGCTGCTGAATAGGATACAATACTTGTACATAATCTTGAATAATTAAGTTACTTATTCTGATAATTTATTTAAACTGTGGTAATATTTTGTAATGAAGACAGGAAGAGAATTTAAGAGATCCATTGGAAATGGTCAGTGAGCAAACTGAAATCGATAATTCCGAAGATAAAGGAATCTTTGCTCATTGAGGGGAACCCAACAAACCATTCATTGGCTGCTAAACAATAAACAATTGCTTTTCCCTTAACTTACTGGAAAAGCTTCTGACAAGCTGGGCGGTTCCACAGCTCTACTCAAACAGAGAAAGTATGATTGCAAGGCATGCAAACTTTCTTTTTCAACTTATAACTGTTTGAGGCGTCGCAGGCAAGGGAAACGCCATAATTTGATGTTCAACCGATATCAATAGAAGCAAAGTCTTGAAATGAAATCAAACACTGGTCATAAGAATGAAACAACAATCAAATCTGGAAAATTTGCTGTGAAGAGGTTTGCACACAAAAGGAAATCGCAAGATTCGAAACAAAGTAGAAAATTTACGTGTGCAACGGGCGCGGGAGAATGTAACTACAAGACAAATATCAAGACGCAGTTTGAAAATCACCAAAAACTACACCAGCTTAAGAATTCAAGAGTCACCGTTGTGACATTGACATAGCTATTTCTATAATTGGTTCCATTTTCGGACAAGGACTTTGAACGTAAAATTGTTAAGAGTTGGTTTGCCTATACGGCATGGTTTATAGGTTGTCTGGTTATGATAAACTTTTACTTGGGTGAAAATTTATCCAAATTGACAGCTCCTAAAGCAGTTGTACATTTCAAAGATTTTTCTGAAATATTGAAAAGAAATTAGTAGTAGAAAGAAATTGTTGTAGAAAAGTAGGAAAAGATGGATAATAATAACAAACATAAAAGAATTACTATATCTTGCCCGCTCGGAGCCGATGCAAGAATATGCGAGCTAGAACAATCTGTTATAAATAAAATTTATAGACTTCCTTTACAAAAAGAATATGTAAATGAGGAAGAAACGAAGTTGATGGAAAAGCCTGTCTTCAACAAAAACTTGAAGGTAGGCGTTTCTGAAAATTGTAAGACGATATTTGACGAAATTCTGACATGCAAAAAGTAGCATTAGTTGATTGGTCGGACGATTTGGAATATGCATATGAAAAGTTAAAACTCATGAAAGGTGATAAACATATTGTGTCAACTAGTGAAAATGAGTTTTGGGCAACAGAAGTAGGCTGGGACTTTTTCAATAGGGGTGAAAAGTGGGTAACTTGGAGATATCAAATACTTCGGAGTGACTCTGGCATTGCGGGCCATTTTAAGGATTTAGTTTTCAATCTAAAAGTTGGAAGCATCTCAATTCTAAAAAAGAAGAGTCTGCAACACTTAATCATAAAGATAAGTTGGAGAGTAGGTGGTCGCCATACACAATGGATTCAAATATTGTTTCAATATTAATATTTGTATATATGTAAGAAATAAGAAGGTTGAAATTGACTAGCTTTACCATTGCCTGTGTAAATATTTTTTTTTTCGCAAAGCCAAAATGAGGCAATAACATAATGTATAGGAATAGCTGGGTGTTTTTTATTTATTTAGCAATTTTGCTAATTTCTACTTCCAAGCTATCTAGTTTAATTTAAATGGCAACTCAAAGTGGATTTATAAGAAAATATAAATCATGTTAATGTGAAATATACAAATATATGAGGAATTGCCTGTAAAATAGTTAGTTCGTGTATTAAAATGCAAAACTTTTATTGTTGTAAACTTGTATGAATCTGAATTTGGCGATAAATAAAACCAATAGCAGACAACAATGTCTTTCCCATCCAGAGATCTTGACATAAACAACAAAGAATGCAACAATGAGGAATTTAGCAAATGCATGATGATTATGATTAAGTACTGCTTATTGAGCACTAAAAAATGTCATATTTTGTTGTTTCAACATGCAAATTTATACACCATATTCTGATATTATAGCTTTAAAAATTAAGTATTTCCGTTTTCAGATGATTGGTGTTTTTGTTAGTAATGGAGTCCTCGTTTTTTAAATTCAGCAATAACCATTATTTCTTCGCGAGCTTTACCTTTTAAAGTAAAAACATCTTTTCTGATTTACAGATGTTTCATGATTGTAACGTATGAATTTTAGAAATAAAACATTTTTCTTGCTCTTTATAACTGTATTATAAAAAATTGTTAGCACTTCGATAGGTATGGCCTCTACTGGGATGGGATTCTAATTTACTTTCTTTCCTTTGTCAACCGGGGTCGTTTTCTTTCGAAAACATGAACACATAAATCTCAACAATAATTTAATCATAGCATAAATCAAGTAAAGAGAAACTCCAAGAATGGCCAGATAAGTAGCGATAACATCAACTGATAGATATTGCAGCACATGCAAGTGTCTACCAGGATTTCTGAGGTGTGAAGCGCCTTTGTGCCGAATCACATATTCAATCCAATAGACGCCCAAATCTAGAGGATCTATTGGACGATCTCGAAATAGTGATGACAATCTTTTTGCATTGTCTTTATATCTAGTAGAAATTACAACAAAATTAACAATTATTCATTGACAACAATACACCAAAGTATTCAATACAATTAAAGTCTTTAGAGATATTTACTTTGGGTTATTTAAAACTTCATTGATCACATCCCCGAATGTTTTTTCAGTCAAGTCATTCCAATCTAACTGAACTAGAAGTCCATGCCGTTTTGCCAACTTAGCATTTTGAGTCTGGTCGCCCAGCATTGGAATTCCGATGAGGGGGACCTTCACAATTTATTTTAAAGACACATAATTTTGTAATGTGAATATGTTTATAATAGAAAATTTTCTCTTTTTATGACTAACCCCATGATATATCGACTCCTCCGTACTACCCCCACCACAATGCGTGATAAACATTTTGATATCCTTATGTCCCAATAAATCTTGCTGTGGAAGCCATTTGCTTAACATAACATTTTTTGGAAGATTTGGCATGCTCTCCGATTCCCACTTCCAGAGCACCTGTTGCTTCAACTTGGAGAACACTTTTAGAATTATTGCTCTCTTCGCATCTGGCATTGTGTCACCTTTGATTGCAGATCCCATACTGAATAATATAAAGCCATCTTTTCCTTTACTAATAAAATCCTCCAAATTCTGTAAAAAATACGATTTATTTATAGTCCAATCTAATTTGTGCTTAATATTTATCCACATAAAACAATTCAACTTAACAATTCAACAATGTCACCTTTGGAATGGGTTTCGCAGGTCTCGAGTGAATCCCTCCCACATCAACAATATCCGGGTTATACGCTTTAATCCCTCCGACTCCCAAGCTAAAATGGCCGTTGCTTAAGACGAGGGATGCATTTGCGTAAATCTCATTCAATCCAGGTATGTCATCTCCAAGCATTTCCTTGTACACAGCTTCTGCTTTCGGCTCATAATAAAAAGTCCATCCAGCATGTATAACCATATCTAATCCAAAGCTTTTAAGTCTCTGGAGAAAAGTCATGTTTGCAGGATAGGCTAGTATCGTATTTGGGGTAACAGCAGGAGGGAAATATGTTCCAACCTTTTCCGCCATAAATGAATGAATGCTGGCAGGAGTAAAAGCAACGATTGGCGCTTGCAGTCTATAGATAAGTCCCAAGACACAGTCGTTGAACAAAGGTTGGAAAAATACCAGATCAAATTTTTCATTGAGGAGTGCCTTCACTTGTGGCAAGTCATAAGACAAGCGACAAATGTCAATCACAATCTGGATCATCGTTCCAGGATTGAAGCCCATACTGGATCCGTTCTGTTTTGACTCAAAAAAGTTCATTTTCTCTGAATTTAGAAGCTTGTCCATGTCGAAGGTATAGATCTCCTTGATATTCTCCACCTCTTTGGCAGCCTTCACTGGAGAAACAACTGTGATTTGGTGACCCCGCTTGGCAAGCTCTTCAATAAGGGGTTGGTAAGTCAGCTTGTGACTTTTTGTAGAGAAGAAGGAAATAACTAGTATTTTTGCTGGGCTTACCTGGTCTATCACCAAGGTAGCCATGGAAATCAAAAGGAGGGAAAATTTCATTTTGAAATTTCTCCAGCTAAATAGCCGGTGATGTTTTCAAGTCAATTTCTTCTCACAACTAGTCACTGTCACTTAATTAATTTGCAAGCTTTGAGATAAGTGTGTAGCCCATTACACCCTTTTAAAATGTCTGTTGGTTGTCATTGTTTGTTACAATATTGTAAATTCTGAGCGAGATAACAACCGTGTCTTTTGAAACATCAACAAGTGCTGCTGTGTTATCACTTAACTTTACGCATGTGAAATGCAAAAACGAATGATATGATCATGATTATTTGTCTACAAAGCGTAATCCAGAATCCAGACTGGTAAACTTGACTTAGATTGAATGCAGTATAAGTTGGACGAACCAATAATACATACTAAACCATATAATTAAAGTGCTGCAATGACCATGAAATGCTGGAATTATTTTTTTGGCTTCGTTATTATCTCCGCATAAATATACATTTAAAAAGGGTATGAGCACCAAAACATTTCATACAGTATAGTGCGACCTTGATTTTCATTCTGCAATAGTACGTGCAGCAAGTTGCTTTTTTCAACCCGAGACTAATATATGCTTTATTACTGTAAAATACATATAGTTTGAGCTTAAAAAATCTCTTCACTTCAAAACTATTGGGTATCGAAGACAGCATTGTGAACTTTGTCATGAAAATAAAAATACTCCATACATATTTAATATTTGCACATGTAGCTCGTCAAAGAACAGTTGGCAGCAAACCGAGTTACAGACTATATACATGATTGACGATACTTATTTCATGAATGGATTTTTATGCATAAAACATCTCTTGTCTTTAGTTAATTTTATTTTCCTTTTCTAAGAACGGGGCTTATTAATCGCCACTTTATGTGGTGATTAGGGAGAATGGTGTGGGGATGGAGGAACGAACGTCTGGATGGATGGATG
>JAQIXW010004812.1:0-11122 GCA_034700685.1 Willowsia buskii | reverse complement strand
ATTTCATCAATAAAAAAGGGATAGAAGCGCGTTCATGTTTCTCCAGCAAACACACACACACACACACATAGGTACTCTGGGAATATGGATATTATTTGAGAGTGTGTGTGTATTGTAGTAGGAAACATAATAAATTGTAGCTTTTTGAATAGTTCCGTGGTAGCGGTGGTGGCTGCGTCTGATATAAAGCGGAAAGGGAATTTAAAAAGACAACTTTCTCTGAGAGAAGGAGAGAGTCATGTGAACTTTCTCTTTGCTTTCTTATACGTGTGTATAGAGCGAGAAAGAAAATCTCATGAATGGAAAGAAGGGAAAGCAGCTAGAGAGAAAGTTTTTTTAGCTGTATGGTAGGGAGTAGTGGAAGCAAACAAAATAAAACTTACTAACGATTAGAAAATCAGCTGAAGTGAAACCCTGCTGCATTTGAAGTTATTCCCATCAGAAGGATTTCTATGGGAGGTTTTGATACCCGCACCAAAGCAATAATACTGGATCGGTTTCATTATTGATTTGTCTCAGAATCCTCCAATTTATAAGCTATTTTTTATACTTTCCCTTGAAACCAAACCTAACCACTACTTGATGAAAGAACATGAACGAGGGAAAAAATGATGATATCATTATTTGAAGCGTGTGTCATCGAGGAAATAAAATTGCTAAAGTATTTATTTAATTTTTTCAACACTAGAAAATCTGTCATTCATTTCGCCCACTATAGACTGCAGGAAAATATTAGCCTTTAAATTTATATATAAGGCGGCTGATTTATCGCTCTAAATACATACAACCAATTTAAAGGGAAAACTTTTTTCCCCGCCGTTCTAGTCAAATACGCGTTGATGACGCGGCAGTGGTGGTGGCGGCGAAATGAAAACAATCTTGTGAAAACTGTTTGTTTAGCAGAATGCTTTCTCTTTCCTTTTCTCCCTGCTTTTCTCTCTACTAATCCAACTCACTTTCTTGCTCGCTTTCCCTTTCCAACTTTAACCATATTTTTCCTCCTTTATTCTTTATCCTCTTTTCTTGCATATATTTTCCACTCATTCTACAAGCTAATGCAATAGCTACTTATCTAAACCCTGTCTCAAAGTTTATTTTTTATTCTCTTCCTTTCCTTTCTTCTTCAAGCTAAATTCTCAAGCCACTTGACATCCATCGTTTTTTAAGTCACATCCAAAAAAAACTGTCTCTCCGTCTTTCTCTCTTTTTGTTTTATTTTAACCGACTGTCGAAAGAAAAAGTCTACTCTGGAGAGAGAAGATAATGTGTTGTCATTTCGCATAGGAAAGTATGCATGTGAACTAAATTACATGATTATCCAATTTCCTCTTGTTTGCATTTCCTACTTGGTATAAAATCTCCCTCAAGCGTGTAAAATGTTCCGTGCAACTTATTACAACCCTATAGCTTTACATATGTAGCGAAACTATTAGTCTTCCAGTCTTTCAAATTTGCTTTCAAATTTCTCTCTGTGATCAGTACTCTGTTACTGTGTATTTTAGAAACCGCAATAAAATCAGTGTTGCAAAATAAATCAAATATGATGATGTCATTTGATTAGACCCATTAAATATGAATCTCTCCGATATTACCGAGCATATTCTACATGTGTGAATTCGCTAATCTGTCGAACCTCAAAAGTCTACTTTATTTCGTACACTTTGTATCAGTTTTGCTTTGACAGTTTCGTTTGGATAATGAGCCCATATCTAAAAAAATTCTAGAAATGAAATGCGTAGATAAAACCTACATGTTTCTATTTTCCCCGTGTTTGTGATGATGAGTGGATACGAGAAGGATAAAATTAATTTCATGCAAACCACCGAGAGAACAAGCTTACTCAGTGAAATGATGAAAGTGGAGTACATTTTCATCCAATTTTCACCCCAAAACCTTCACCCATCGTGTGTGCCGACGAAGAGAAATGAAGATGAATGATGAATAGATAGAAGAACATGGCATTATTATGCATGATCATCATCATCACTAAAAACAAATGTGCTGAGGTGTGTGGAAATAGGTGGGGAAACATTGTGTGCGCGCATATCCCATCATATCTCTTTTTTTATTATTCACCTGCCCCAATGCCCGAATATGTAGAGAGAAAGTTGGAGAACCAGAAAAATAACAGTTTATGAACATCCAGATCATATATCTGACCGTAGAAACAACAATGATAATAAAGTATATTATTTATTTGCTATTAAGCCAACTCAACTTTATTTTGCCAAGATGCTAAGCTTATTCGTCACTGCACCAGTTGTGCTACTTCCCAACAAAAAATGTGTAGACCATTTTGAGCCCTTCTGGATCCACTAGCATGGCAACATATCATTAAAACGAAAGGATTGCTCCACATCAACATCATTTCATTCGTCCATTGGAATCCCCATTTTTCCAGAAAAGTTGCTGCCCAGTCGTCCTTGAAAGCTAAAATACTCATATGTGTGGTGGGAACAATGTATCATTATTCACGTTATTATAATTCAATGACTAGGAAAAAATGTGATATTATTACACATCATAATAATAATGGCGGATTTCCCTGTAAGTAGGATAAAGACATAATAAGTGTAATAACAGATATTTTATGGCATTATTATATTCCTCCTTCTTTGTTCAACTTGGCGCAATAAAAAAAAGAAAGTAAGAGACAGAGAGAAAGGAGAAAGCTGAAAAAAGGATTGAAATGCACAAGCTACTTGACTCGCTGATGGTGATTGAGACCTTGAGAAAGGTCTTGGAGGAAGAGGAAAATTGCTTTACTTTAAAAGCAGTTGAGTGTTCTACACGCAAAAAAAAACATGCATTTTCTTTGGCTTTATGGACAGGATATTTTTATGGATTGTTACACGACCACCATCCACTATCAACCTTCCACGAACTACTTGGAATAGTAGATAGTGACAGGATTACCATAAATAATATGGAATCTCTCCTACCCACTAATAATGAAGGAAAGCATTAGAAAATAAGTTTTTTTCATTTCCCACTATGAGTACACCTCTCTTAAAGAAATATGCAGGAACACGTAGACAATATCTAGATGAGTGGATATTTTATGAAGATTGGATTCGTCAAGAGTGCCGTGTTTTTTAACCTGAATTCTGACTACCTGAATAAAACCATACGCTACACTTCAGCTATTACTGATTTGCATTAGTTACGCATGTCAAGAGAAAGTAAATAAAATTTGGAGCGCTATCCGATAAAAAACGGAAAGCATCCTGGGGAGTGATCGTCACTAAAAATCCATCATTATAGATCTTTTGTTGTTTTGTATTCACTGCACAGATCTAGTTTCCGGGTTTTTCTGTAATGAGTAGTCATTTATTACTGCATCTTGCTGATTTTTGTGTCACCTGCACACTAATGAGCTATCTAATAAAAAAGTAAACAACTTTTTGCCTTGTTTTTATTCGAAAAAGACAAAGGTGCAAATTTTTTCCTGACAGTTTTGCTCATTAGCGTGTTTCACATTTTCCTTCTATCTCCTCCTAATTAAATCTTTATACTTTCTCCAAACTGTGAAGCACACTTTCACCAGCTTGAGAGGTGTCGTTATTTATATTTACCTTTGTTTTCATTCAAAATATCGATTCATTCGAGCTAAGTGTAGAATTTATAGCTTTTTATACAGCCTATAATAATATATGACTGTTGTAGATGTTGCACTGACCAACTGCCACTTGAAAAGGAGGATAACTTATTTCTCCTCGAGTGCTAAGCTTACATGGAGTTATCCCTCTTGCCAAATTCCCACCAATCTATTTACTATTCGACTTACAAGAGAAACACTTACAAAAACATGTGTTTAGCACTATGAGCCGAGGAGATTTACACGATTAAGTTGTTCACAGATAGGGAGACGAGTGTACACCTATTATTCACACGAATGAAAGCAATCGTGCATCTTGGCATGATAAATAGAGATTCTATTATCGATGGGAAAAATACTGCATAAAAAAATAAACAAAGTGTGTTCTCGTCGTTTCTTGTCCTTGCTGTCCTGCCTTGCTTTACAACAGCTCTACTGACCGATACCAAAAGATCTTGCTGGTTTGCATGGGCCAAGACCACACACATAGTTTCCCAAGATATTCACCAAAACAATTTCTCATTCTTCTCCTTTCACTTCTCAAGGTTCTATCAGTATAGGTCATGCTATTCTCTATTTTCCTTCGTTTGTGCACTCTACTCTTCTATGCTGTTGTTGTCTTTCGTTTATCGATCTCCAAATAAATGGATTGGATGACACTGAAAGGGATGGCACACATCGTGTGGCAATCATGTATAGATGATGATAGCGATGCTTTCATTTCCTGGAAAATGTTCCAGTGTTTGTAAAACTCTGCTATTTATTCTGACTTAAAATATAGTCAACTGGCTTGTCTTTTTGGAGGAGACTAATCACACGAAATGATCTTTAGCATGTTTTGATCCCGACAAACGTGTCCCTATAAATTTTCCCTATTGGAGAAAGTTCTTAGAGAGTGGGGTCTACAGCTTTATGGTAATTAAGAAGAAGTAGAGAGCAGTAAATTAAGAGCTTGCCAGATGAGATAAAGTGGACTGTGCCAAACTAAGGTCACTTAAGTCACTTCACTACATATACATTTATAGATCACAACTGAATGTTTTACATGGAATGATTTCAGTATAAATATTTATAACAAGCAAAACAAATTCAACTCGAGTGAGCAATATGATCTCATAGATTTATGCTATCTCATTTGCAGAGCAACTCGTTTTAACTTCATTAGGTTTCCATTGGAATTCTCCGATTTCTTCTAGTCATCATCAAGAAGATAAGCTGAGATTTTCCCCGAGAGTGAAAGTCAGATGAGTAGGAAAATTGTTTGCTGTAAATTATATATTCCACTCCATAAAGAAGAACACTCTTCCTTGTTGTTAGCCGTCCTATCTAAAATCTTGATGAGAAGGACAAGCCGACTTGGTGAAAGTGGAGTGCAACACACAAGACTCATTTTTTTGACAAATAACAAGTTAGTACAAAAACTCAGCCTGGTGATCAGCTTAACTCTGTAATTCAAGTATTTACATACATAGTGGCCCGGCCGTACACTAAGTTGGGGAAAGCAGATGGAGAAGGAGGACGAAACACCTTGTTTTCTCCAACATCAACATTGTCAAATGTCTCGTAGACGCATACGAGATTAGATCATTCTGCTTCCCTTCATTAGTCTCATCTTTTGCTCTCCCTCGCATACAAAAATAAAATGTGAGCAAGAAGATAATGCGAAAACACTATGTTGGCTTGTCTTCTCTTCTTTAAAAAAAATACAGCAGAGTACAACCAAGCATCTCCCTGATTTTTCGTTTATCTCCTTTTCACAAGAAAATTGGTGTACATATTCCAAGGAAATTGATGACAGGATGCAAGGAGCATAGAAAGAATCCACTTTCCGCTTCCTCCCATATTCTCCAAGTGTATAGATAGGAAACAAGGATAAACGCAAGTTAGTAGCAGTGGATCAAACAGATTTAACAAGGCAACTCCTCTCTTTCCCTTGCGTTTAGTAAAATACACAGAAAAAACCTTGACTTCGGGAGAAAGCAAGAGAGAAAGTAAGGTACGCAAACACAGAGAAAGCAAAAACTTGTCTGTTGATCTTGCTCTAAGAGAGAGAAAAAAATATATAGATAAAAAATGTACACATTCCAAACAACAGCAAAAAAAGACTGCAAGGTTATAGCCTCTCTACTTCCCCAGGACACTGAACTGGATCGACAACATGATCAATCAATGTTCCCTTCTCCCAGTAGATTCCAAATCCGTCCGTTTTGTCAGACTACAGCCAACTTTTTACTATTAATACCTGCTCCAGCTCTTAAGAGAGTTAGAGGCCGCGGAACAATAAAGAAATAAATACAAAGTCTTTCCAATTGTTCTGCAGGATGGAAACAGTGAGATGCTAGTCCACTTGAGAAACTTGTCTCTCTCTCTGCGGCGCTCTTGCAGCAGCGGCCGGCAGTATAATGGAAACAGAATAATAACATGAGTGTATAGATGCCTAAAAAAAGACCACAGCAGAATGGAAATTTAAGTAAATAAACAAACAATGAAAGTCGCATAGATAAATATATGCGGAAAGTGAGTTCTAGTCGTGTAGTGTACATGCTCAGGAATGACAAAGTTTTATACATTTTTACGATTATTTATTTAATTCAGAGTGTTATCAAAAAGGTAATGGATCAATACTTCTCAGTTATATAACTTTCTCTTTTTTTCGGTGGCGATGATGCAGTAGAAAATTTTTGCAGTTTACAAAAGAGTGTCACCAAACTCGTTTCAAAGTTTGATGCAAGAGAAGAAGAGGATTGAGGGAGAAGTGTGTGTAATGCTTTAGAAGTATCCGAAGTCAACAGATATTGTCTGTTCCCACTCCAACTTTTCTATAGATATTTCCATGAAAATGTATTTACATCATTCAACTTTCTCCTACTTTCACTTTCTAACTTTCTTTCATTGTTAAATTACAGTGGAGTGAAAGCAGGTATATGAATTTGTCTAGAGAGAATACTACTTCGCTCCAGCCTACTTTCACTTTTTTCTTAGAAGGAGCAACTCAATTTCTACGGGGGTGTGTGGAGTAGTCCTCATATTTCAGGAGGAAAAATATTTCCACCTTTCAAAACCTTCCAGTTATACATATCTCACGGAGACAATTCGATGTTGATTAAAAATACCTCAAATTTCCATCTTCATCTTGTTGACTTGACAAAAGAAATTTTTCAACAATCAGTCATCACGACATACTACTTTCACTTCATCTTTTCTCACCCAGTGAAAGTACTCGGAGAAAGCAGTGGAAGGAATGCTCACTTAACTTCCACCGAATAGGAGACCCCTTAAAATCCTTTGATTAAAATATTTCTTAAAAAATTCCATTTTCATGAAAACTATATTTTCATATGAAAAATGGAGGACTGATTACTGATTACTTTATAGTAGCCTTCATGGCCTCTGTCTGTCTACTGAAGTTATTAGAATCAAGAAAAGTAGATTTAATAACCGCCACTTACATACTTTGTTTGCTTGTTGAATATCAATATTTTATGAACTGATTGCCCATTTTGATGTAAAACGTGGATAATAATGAAAGTGACGATGCGACTAGCAAATAAACTGAATATGTGGGAGTGCATACCTACAACCTCATTGTTTGACTGGAATGTCATTACCATCATGTGCTATTTTGCGAATCTAAAAAAAGTGAAGTCAGCTGGCAGCTGATAATTAAAAAAGTTAAGAAAGTAGGGAAAAGTGGTGTTTGCACAGTAAAAGAAAAGAACGGGAGACATTGAGAAAGAGAAAGCCTTAAAAGTTTTCACTAAAAAAAGTATCATTCAGGGAACTCCTTTTTTCTCTATTCTTTTTACAGTCAACTTATCAACATGCACATACATAATGCATACGTTTAAAAAAGCGAGTATAAATATATTTGATGTGTACACAAGACAGATATCAGTGCTCTACTCTCTCGCTTGGAATTCAGCTGCAGGCGGGGATCTATGTTTTTATAACCTTTTATTGCGCAAGGAAGTACAACATGGTAAACACATTTCTGACTGGTACTTTTCTTCCCAAGATAGCATGCGTTCATGCCAGTTTTTTTCATCATCTTCTTGAGAAAGAGAAGAAACAGCATTCATTCAACATTCCATTGGAAGGGAGGAGAAATGAAAATGTGGAAAAGTATATATATTCCACACTGATGATGTCACCAGAAAGAGCGCAGACATAAAGAACTGAGAATGAAGCGTGTTTAAAAATATATCTCGGAAATGTTGAAGCTCTTGCTATACAAAAAAAATTTATATATCCACCGCTTCTCTCTCCCACGTTTTGCAAAAAAGTCTAAACTGTAGAAATATTAATGCGCATTGTGCTTAACCCACATGTGTATACATTCATGAGAGGATATTTTATGCTCATTATTATTTATTATTTTCATTACTACCACCAGGAAACGAAAGAAAAAAGATAGACAATTTTTATAACGAAGATGTACGTGGGAGAGGACACGGTAAGATTCAGATAACAACACAAAAAACAAAACATTGAAACAAGCAGTAAAAGAACTAACAAAGAAACGAAAGCACAAGTCTCAATGCAGAATAGCCAAGTAGCGGAAGCCCAATAGCGAATATTTCTAAGGGAAAGTTCATTAAGCAGTGATTGTATTCAAAACTGATCATCAAAGAATGCACTGATCCATAGATTTGTCATAAACAGAGAATTACTACGTATGAGAATATTTCCGCATTAAAGAAAATTGTTGTGCACCCAGTCTATGACCTCTTATTCGAGTACAGAGACAGTGAAAACGGCACCACCACCATACCACCTCCTCCACTATTTGTGTTTTGCGGTGGAGTAATGATGAAGTTCGTTTGTGAGATTTAGAAAGAGAGGGAGAAAGTAAACTAGAGAGAGAGAGGAAGAGACGACATCAAATAATGAACAAATAACTGAAGAAACGGGCTCTCTTTCTCTTCCCTTTAGATCTTCTTCCACTGTCTGCTTGTCTGCATTTTCTACTATTCCCTTTTTTGCTCATGAACCATTCATAATGCATATAAATTTTGTTCCGAGTACTATTGTTAAGCGGGATATATATAAATATATCTACTAACAAATATGGTATAAATAATGGAATGGATGAAGTTTAAAAGCATTATATACTCTTGTCGGAATGACAACAAAGAAGAAAGTCTTCTTAATGACGTCGTTCCATTATGAAATGGCAGAGATGCATAAAATAGAGAATGGAACTTTGGAGTGCTCCTTCCACGTCTTTTGTTATGGTTGGATTTTAACTGTCGAAATACCTTACAAGTTGATGATCAAAGTTATCACTCCAAAGTTCAATTTTGGTAAGGGTTTGTTCGAATTAAATGCAAAAATTTGGGGGAAAGACAGGTATTTTAATAATTGCACTAATCTTTGCTTTTCTTGGCATTAGTTTTCACGGAAACTTTTCGTAACGGTTGTTCCTGCATTTTTCAGCTTCCATTTTACATACAGTTCATAATAATATGCTATAAAACATTATCAAGCTGTCATCTTCCGTTTGTCTCCACAATTCAACTCTTTTTTTTGGCTTTTTGGTTTGTTCATTGAATTTAAAAAAATACAAATGTTTTGAAAATATGACGTCATCAATATTTTCATTCTCTATAAACTATACTTTTTACTTCGAACTAAAAATTGGTCTCCTTTGAGAAAAAATCAAATTTATACTTGCCGAAGACTTTCCAGCCTTTTCTTATATATTTTTTGCATGTTTGAAAACCAATCTTTTAGTGAATCAAAAATTCCATTCCTTTAAATTTTCCTCAGCCATTTTGTTTTGTTCAAGTTGACAGTTTGATTGAACCTGTCTGGAAAAAGAGACCATATCTCTGGAGCATTTCTGATTTACAAGACTACATCATCATTTGGTCTACATCAACATGTCACAGAAAATAATATGAGTTTGAACACAATTCATTCTTCTCTTTTCCAACCCATTTACGAAGCCAGATTCAATTTTATTAATAGCATTTTTATGTTTCTCAGAGAATTTTCACTTTTATTTGGTTTTTCATAAATTTTTCACCTACTCAAAGCCAGAAATCAGTTTATGAACCATTTTTCTTCAATTTACCAAATATTATTTTATAGCAAAAAAAGCTTAAATGAATATACAGTAACCCATCTAGTGTCAAATTTTATTTTATTCAAAAAATTCGATTTTAAGTAAAAAGCAAAATATATTTCCCTAGAAAGCCCTATAGACAATGTACTGATGACATTGAAACATAAACTGTGTTTATTGTCATACCTACATACCTACTATGGCCTGACTAAAATAGATAATATGTTAATGAAGGCAGTTTGCGTCACATCTCCATTTTTCTCCGGATGACCTATTTGTTAAAATTCTCCTCTCACATGACACAATTCTCGCATGGCTTTTACTCCCTCAACGAGCCAAAAACTGGAATCAATATTTTACGTGTCGGTTTAAAATCACTGGTTTTACCACTGCTTTCTTTTTTCTAACCACTTTATAGAAAGTCATCTGTTGAGTTGCTCTTTAGCGGCTTATTCTAAACACTTTAAGCAAGCACTTGTGAGATGCTTTTGATCTAAAAACAGAAAGATTTCGTTTGGCAGTGGCAACCCCCTGCCATGAAAAAAGCAAAAAAGTACGCATGCATCTTCTTCGTCATTTTTCCATAAAGTTCTTCCTCCACCATCTGAAATCTTTTTTTCTCCCTGCAACATTGATCCAACCAATACGAAACCAAACCTTGGGAGGTTGCGTTTTTGCTCTCTTTATTGGAATTTGGGAGGTACATAATTACGTTAGGTAAAAATAGTTGAAAGTTTGAAAATAGACGAAAATATTCAGTATATACCTGTGCAACACACACATAAAAAGGTAAATGATTCACCAGTCTGTCGAAAAAAAAGAGAGAAAACTGCTTTGAGAAGATGAGATAGCAACTCCTTCTCTCTATATTTCTCTGTGTATAGTTTTCGAGAGGTTGCAGATTCACCCGCAACTTTCTTTTCTTCTTCCCATCTTTCTCTTTTTTTTCAATTAGCTTCACTCTTTCTCTTCATGAATACCATATACCACCTACCTTCCTTCCTCTCATCTTCCCGATTCCTTTTTTGCCTTTTTTTCCCAGGAAAAAAATAGTTCTCATGCAAGTGTTTTGAGTGCGAGTGTATAATAATATCAAATTATCGAAAAAGGCGGAGGAGGACACAAAAAAACGCATGCAGAATGAATTCTATTTTTGCTTCTCGTGCCACTGCTCGTGTGTGTGAATCATTGATCCAACTTTTTTTCAGTTGTATTTTTGTCTGTTGATATACATATAATTATACGGAGATAAATATATACACCACTAACTATCTATATCACTTAAAAAGTGTATCATTATTGCTGCATGGCTACCTACATTATATATATTTTGGAATGCCTATCAGCATTTCTATATACTTACCTCGCATGTGTGCTCATGCTCCCTTTAAACCTATAATAATGTCATGCATCAGTTGAAGTGATATGGTGACATGGGAAAGAAGCTGATGATGATG
>JAQIXW010004811.1:0-11122 GCA_034700685.1 Willowsia buskii | reverse complement strand
TTGTGTCACCGTTATTATGGCATAGACACTACACTGTCACTGTTTGACTTTATAGACTAATCTAAATCCTTATAAGAATGTACATGGCAATACAGATAATTCTTATGTGCCTACAGCATATTGATGAATGCATAAATAAAAATTTCGCTGAGCATGCTTTTAAAAGCTCAATTTTATTTGTTTCTTCTTTCATATTATAACTCTCAATTTTGAACCCTACAAATCCGAACTGATGATGAAGTGCAATGTTTTCTCCATCTCGCGATTATCTATGAATCTTGATCTCTGTATGCATGTATTAAGTTATTCTGCTGTATGTAGAAACTCTAAAAGTTAATATTAGTGCATTTTTGTACACAGTAAAATGCCTTTTCACGGTTTCAATCTTTACAAAACATAAGCAAATTGGATGATCTAAGCATTTTGGCTTAAAGTTTCACTTGGCCTGGTTGGCCTGCTGATTTAAATAAAAATGACATGCATCTGCATCACCTAGTTGTAGTGTAGTTGATTTGGTGGTGGTTTATAGCTGATTGTGTTTTGAAACAGCATTCTTTCGATTACCTCTTTCTACCAAAATGCATTTAACAATTTTCTACGTTTACAAGCCAAACAAGAAGATTTCCATGAAATTGTAAGGTAACACCCAGCTGCAACTTGCCCCCCGAAATACAGAGAAACATTCATCTCATAACGACGAACCCTTGAGAGCTTTGCAAATAGCTCTTTACAGTGAATAGTAATCTACAATTAATGTAGCATTGTAGACGCATTCGTGACGACAAAATAGCAATTACATAACATGGCTTGCATAAGTTATTTCATTTAAATATGACAAAGTGGTAAATGCACATAACATATATACATATAGTGCATATTTTTTTTAGAAAATAGACTTTAATGCAGTCACAAAGACATTTTATAAATTGATATCAATTTTCATAATGCATTCAAACAAATAATTCTAAAGATCTCTATAAGCAAGAGTAGTTATTAAGCTTTATCATTTGAAAATAGTTAAACCACCCTTGTAATTTGGCATACGTATATTTTATTTACACAATATTTAAAAAGATTATCATACAGTTAATTAATATTTATAATTAACATTTGGTATTAAATATAAACAATATCATGCGTCAATAACGTTTTTGCATTGAAAGTGACATGCTATACTACAGTTGATTTCATTGTAATTTATCTGTAATTGTAGCAGGTAATTACTATTTAGCAACTCCTCTTTGCCGAGGTTTAACAACTGCCCAGAATGGCTGAGGGCTTTGGACTGTTCCTAATAGGGGCTCTGTGGATGGTTTTGGGTGACTCTTTGCTTCTTCGAAGGTGTAACGTTGCAGAAATGAACAAAAAAATTTGAAAAGATTTGCCCTCGCTAATATCTCTCCAGCACAGATTCGTTTACCTTTTGACAAAAAGAAGTTTCAATTTAAAGTAAATTATAGAACATGACAATAAAAATGGGGTAATGGGAATATTCCGACGGGAAAAGTAAGTGATGTAGTTTTGTACCTAAACCAAAAGCCATAACCTTCGAGACAGCGACAGGATCAAGGGTATTTGTTTTCTCATCAAGAAACCGTTCAGGTCGGAAAACCATCGGATCACCCCAGCTTTCTTCACTGTAGTTTGCGCTGTACAAGCTCACAATGCCCATAGTTCCCTGGAATAGTGGTAGAATAAAAAAGATTACATTATCAGACACTGTTATGAATCTATATACGAGGTTTTGAGATCTGTCCAATTTTGTGCTAGATATCTGACGAGTGTCACATAACAATACCTTTGGTATAACATAATCACCAATATATTGGTCTTGTATATTAGCCCTGCTAAATAAAGGCACAACAGTGGCATAACGTTGAACTTCCAGAAGTGTTGCTTCCGTGTATGGCATCCTGGAAAATCAAGAGATTCATTGCAAACGTCAAAGAAAATTATCGAACCTTGTCAATTTTACCATGTTCCAAATTTCCTCAGAATCAAGCAAGCAGCATTAATCAAGCATTAAATTGAATGCAAAGTTGTCTAGGAGGGCACGTGTCTCCAATTTAAAATTGAAAAATTGAGGACTATTTGCATGTTAAGCACTCACTCAAGTTCCTCATAGGGTGGGGGTGGAATATAAGGGTAATGCTTATACGCTTAAGGTGTTATAATATATGCGGATAATGATCAGTTAGTAGTCACAAAGTAGGAGGCACACGCGACAGATACACGTACCTATTTCTATCAAGCGTAGATGGAAGACACGAGGGATCAACGACTCGATCAATTTCCTCCTGAACCTTTCTCTGCACTCGAGGATTTAACATAACGTAGAGAAAAGCAAATTCCAATGTGCTCGATGTAGTCTCCGTACCAGCTACCATATAACATGAAAGGAATACACAAAGGTATTTTATCACAATTTGAGTATTCATACTCAGCACAGTGGGTAAGGCTGGCAATGCAAATAAAATTAATATTATCCTATAAAAAGCAAATATATCAATCTTTGGACTCACCGAGAAAGAAGTCAAGAGCCAAAACAAGAAATTGTTCATCTAGATAAGACATGTAGAATTTCATGAGGATAGAAACGAAAGTAGGTAATCATAATAGGTATTATCGTTATGAATTTGGTTTATTGCAGGTAATGCATGCCAGGCCAGGACACATTCAGCATTTTATAGCATAAAATCAACACAAGCACCACGACGGGATGCCAGTAAGTTCATAAATCACGACGAGTGGTGGTTCAATAGTATTCAATATATGTAAATACGTATACCGAATTGAGATTTTATTTACCTGTGTAAAAATTGTTTTCCGTCTTGTCATGTGCATGGCTATCAATTTCTCCGAGAAAGACATCGATGAAATCCCTTTGTTCAATTTTGTAAGTTCCTTCTGCTCGTCTTGTCTCTAAAAGCTCCTGCATACATTCAGTTCAAGAAATCGAAAGATAAAGACAATTTAAATCTCTTCTGAAATATCTGTTTTGTAGGCAAACATATCCATTCAATTTTATGACTTATTTATACATGTTTGAAATTTTAAAATATTGGTGTTGCGATTTAAATGAGATAGTTTAAAGATATATGAGTCTAAACACACCCAGAATTGCGTCCGTTTGTTTAATTAAATGTACAGTTTCGTGCAATATAATATAATTGAGTTTCATGCAAGCGCTTTAGTAAAGCCTTCAATTTGGTTGATTCCCACCTTAAAAAATCCGTGCATGGCATTCAAAAAGTCCTTCCTGTCTTTTCCAGTCTGAGTGAATCGGGGCACGATGTGTCTCAAAACTGGATAGGCAGTTATTATATCCTCTCCTACTGCCAATTTTTGTACGATATCTGACATGAGTTTAACAAGCTTATGGAGCTGCATATCATCATGGGAGAACTTATAGCCAGCAATCAAACTCCAAATTATGTTGAGCGCGGATACGGAAAAGAATTTTTTCATATAGACTGTAGAGTCTTTTGACTCAGCAATAAGTGTGTCCAGCCGTGCCATGAGACGCATCAGTTCCTCTTCAATTATAGCTTCTTGGTTGTTAAACTTTCCTAAGCCCATATCACGTAAAGTCCTTATAGAGAAACGACGAAGCTCTTTCCACGACTCCCCATTTCCAAAAAACACTCCTGTTGAAAGTGAATATTATGGATTGAGTTTTAATGCCCAAAAATATAGCAGAAACATACAAACACGAGAAATGGTTCAATCCAAACTGAACAAAGACATTAATGTTATATACATAAGTATGCTATTCAAAATCCAATAGGGTTGGACGGGAAAAGGAAGACGTTATTAGTTGTTTCATTTTGCTGCTACATTTCTGCGTTAGATTTGTTTTGCAAGATGATATTATGGCAAGATTTGGCTCAAGGATTCTATTCTAATATGGGCTGAGGACTGAATGATAGCAGACTGATTTCATACTGATACATATATTTTTAGTTTTGAGTAGCATGGTATAGGGTTATTCCTCCCTTAACATATACCTATAAGGTTTGATAATACGTCTATCTAATCTGGCATTGCGTGAGTTGTAAATAATAATAGTAGTAACCTGATTGTGAAAAGCAAACAAGTTCATTCATAAAAAAGTACACTAACCAAGGGGTTTTCCAAAGCTGCGTTCCAAAATCCAACCATCAACATATCGGTCAATCCATATATCACTGGAAAGTACGTCTCGAACTGCCTCCACATCGTCGAAAATTACTGTAAATTATGAGAACATTTTGCAATATAAAATAAATTGGAACACGGAGGCACACAATATCATTTTGTGTGTGAGTAGCGAGCACGTTTATATTAATAACTTGTAACAAAAACCATTTTCTTCACTGAACGTGAAGAAGTCACTCATGCATGATGCCAACGCGCACAAAGTCAGTATTCAAATCAAAAGGAAACCAAGCTTTTTAGTCACTTGCTTACATAAATAATATTGAAACATGACACACAGTCCATCCTAATAGGAAGGCAGAATAACTATAGCTAGTTGCATTATTTAAGTGCTGGCAAGCTAAGTTAGTTGGCATATTACAATTTTCTCTGTTTAGTCTGTCCGTCTGTGTCTTCGTCTGCGTGTGAGCGTATTTCTACTTAAAAGCTTACGATTTCAAAATTCTGCATTAAGTTTCATATTATCGAAATGCTGAATTGAGCTCAAGGAAGGCAAAAGGTTATTGTCCTTGTCACGCAATACAATTTTTTTCAGTTGAGGAATTTCCATTTCATAATTTCAGATGTTGTTGATTCTGTTTCTTTCAAAATGTTATTCATTATTATAGAAGAATAGTACTTTTTGTACTTTCTACAAGAAACTGGTGATTACTTATTATTATACTGTTCATTCTTTCTACGCTCAAGCTATTTTAATTTATACAATATCTTTCTCTGACTTGGAATGTTCAAGTTTCCAGATCGTTTCTCAAAATCATGACATTCAATGCAAATTAATCGTATGTCGTTTGGTGTTAAAACTACCGAGGCAAAGTTTACTCTGTAGACTGCATATAAGAAATTTAACATGACAGTATTTAGGTGCCTATGTATACAAGGTCTTGCATTTGCTGCCAAATGTTTTCAGGATGTAGCCATTTCAGACACATTTACTTTGCATTTCCTCACATGCCGGAGCAAGGGACATTTTTACTGCCTCACAAAAAATCTCTTAAAATATTGTAGTAATCATTATTGCATCAACCTTGCTGGAGAAAAATCGAATCCATAAAAAGTATGGAAAGCGTTGAGATTCCCGTTTACACCCACACTGAAGGGTCACAAGTCGACGCAAAGATAGTTGAATCATGAAAAGGATGAAAAAATGTGAAGAAAATAGTTTGCCACTATTTGCATGGAATATCAATGAAAGGAGAGGTAAAAATAGATGTCTTAAATAAAAGTGAAAATTATCTTGGGTAAAGGACCCATGCGATAAATCACTTTATGGTAAGCAAAGTGCTGAACGTCGAATGTATACCTATTTACGAGTGTAACATATACTGCAACATTTGTTACAAGAAGTATACCTTGGTAGGTTGCCCCGAAATACAGACTCATACGATGACCATACTTTTTCGAAAGCTCCTTCAACACTACATACGGCTTCTTTCCTTTCCTTGACTCGGTTGCTAGTTGAGGTAAGTTTCCAACTAATGGATACTTGTATGGTCCTACAAGCAAAAAAAAACATTATTTCAGAATATCCGAATCATCACGCTCAGAACTGTGATCGTAGATAATACGTAACGGTAATAATATTTTCTTGTACTAAAGCATTTTAAAAAGATGGTTCTGTTGTCGTACAAATTAGCTCGCGTTTAATGGACTTACCGGGAAGAAGTTTTCCTTTATGCTTTACGTCTATGTTACCAGGAATGAAAAACAGTTTTCGAATGAGCCAAGCGATGAAAAAAACTACCACTATTTCCCAGATCATTTTGCAGCTTTTAATTTAAAATTGTGAGAAAATTCTGATTTTATTTTTGAAAAGAAACTACTAGCTATTTGTTTTCACACGTAAAACATAAAATTACATGTCGCACGCTTGCTTTGACTAATGGTGATGATGCTTACGGAGAAGGTAATGACTACGTTTGTCGGTGCGGTGAGTACCTTGTTACGACAGGAATGAATATGGAAGTTATGACCCACATTGAGCAGTTAATAAAGCAGGCCATGGCTTTGGATAAGAATTTTGAACATTCAATTAGTTTTTCTGAAGCATATCATTCATTATTTCATACTTACATTCACAACCCCTCGATCCCATAAACTATGGGAAATCCGAGTGGTTGATCTTTACTCTGATTTATCCTACATCCGACCCGACTTAAATAAATAAAAAGAAACATTTGTAAACGAATACGAGCATACAACATCAGTATACTTTTTCTTCATTTAAATTCCATAAGCACCATGAACTGCTTAAGTTCATCCATAAAAAATGGTTTTACCAATTGGTCAACATAATATGAACAGAAAAGGTTGTAATCAGGTATCGATGTTGATTGATTGTCTTCTTTCTTATCATTTTTAAACAACTACACTCATGTATGCGGCCTACTTAAGTATCACAATGTGATTATCATGCTAATTCAATTTGGTGGCGGTTACCTGTTATAAAGTTCAATTTGACACGCTTAATCACTGAAGTGGACAACGAGCTTACTTGAAATTGCAACGTTGTCTATGACTGTCTGTAGATACACTAATAAATCAGATCACACAAAATTCTTGGCTGTGATTTCTCCACCACTTCTTCCAATAACACTTGAAAAATCCATATGTATATTATAAAATTATCTTTAGTAGTGTCAAACTGTATACGTGTTGTAAAATGCTCGTGCAGTTTTCGACTTTCATCACAAAACACCCGAGAAATGATTTTAAAAAATCATATCACAGTTGCATTTAATGCACATATTCTCTTGTCTGGATAGCACGCAGCATATATGTATTGTCAAAATAATTTTGGAACTCATCACAATAAAGTGTAAAGAGTAAATTCATTACGCATATTATGTTTTTAAAAACTCTGGGAAATCCCCGTTTTATATTTAGGAGACTACGCAGGACATTTCCCTACACCATGGTTCAGTAGTACAATTACCACAAAGTTGTCACAATTTCTATAGTATGTTATTTGCGTAATAAAAAGATATCATTGAATGCTTTGTTGTCTCGTTTATTTTAGCCAAAAATGCAGTATTGGTGAAGTAGTTGGCTATGCACAATTAACTTTAATAAGAAACATCGGTACCTGACTAAGCCCACTTATCTTTCATATCACGTAGTACAGAAAACCATGCAATGCCTCATGATCCAATCGAACGAAAAATACGTGATGTTGTGCTGAATGGCATTTTTATAAATTGAAACATTTTATGCAAACAATAAAATTACTTCAATACAATTATTGTATAATATTATGACGAAATAAGATGAATTGCAAACTCCGTAGACGTGTACATTCGCATTCAGTCATGATTCTCACGTAATATATTTACTGACTGACATTATCTTGCAAATCCCAAAATTAGTCATGTGCTAACGTACAGCGCAGTTAGTAAACTGTACAGTTCTGATTTGCTATTGTTTTCTTGTCATAAATGAGCATATGAACAACTCACGCGAACTCACTTTAATAGTACCATTAAGAAATATTGAGAGAAAATGGAGCTTTCGAGAGATAAGGAAAGAAGCCACATCTATAAAGCGAACCTCGACATTGAAAACGGGTACATTTCAACCTTGACTGCTCTACTGCAGGTTGTTGCTACATAAATCTTCTGTCTGATTTAGTTTTTCGCTAAATCCTTTAAGGCATTTTCTTCACAATTTGACCTGAGACGATGAAGACTGAACAACCTATTGTTGATCTATCTTACATTTGTAAGAAAACAGGCGAGGTAACTGAGGAAGATTGGATCAATGTTGCAGAACAACTACGAAAAACATTCAGCAAATATGGCTACTGCTACCTGGTGAATCATGGTGTCCCTGAGGACATTGTACGTGTGATATACCTATAAATAAACAATGATATTTTGACGATATCTGATGGGAGGGGACACTGTTTTATTCATTTATCATCTCAAATTTTGATTTTAGGTGGAAAGAGTGATGCAAAATTCTGAAAAGTTTTTCAAGTTTTCCGAGGCGGTGAAAGATAAGTACGTTAAAGATGGTACTTATTACGGATACTACAGACCTGGAGATAAATTGTAAGTAGCTCAGGCTTGTGCTTTAGTGCTTTTAAGCGTATAAATATTAGTAATACAACTTGATTCATAACTAAGTTGTGAATTTGATCATCATTATGTAGGACCACATACACAAACCACATTTTGGAACTTCGTGAAATGTGGGATGTTCCCGGAGTTGTGGGATCGGCTCGTGCACCCAAGTATCCGGAGGAAGTTCCTGACTTGGAACCATCAATGGAAAGCTTAACATTTGAATGTAGAGATCTCCTTCGCAAGCTGCTTAGAGCAGTTGCAAGAGCCATGAAACTGGAGGATGAGGAGTACCTGTTGAAAATTCATCAAAACGTTGAGAACGATAAGATGTTTTCTAAAAGTACTATCCGTTGTTTGTACTATCCAGCACTGCCGGAGGATCAAGTCATTCCATCGAATGGGATTAGATGTCGAGAGGTACGGTTCTTTCTCAAACATTCATATAGCTATATAGAGCCATATCTAATATAGTTACATATTTGCATAGTGTATTGTATTGTTGTACAAAATCTGCTTAATTTAGTCAGAGTCAGACATCAGATAAATATAAACATGCATCTTGTTTACACAATGTTTATAATACGGTTTAAGGCTCAATTTGTGCTTTTAAACATATACGAGTAGAAAATTATGCACATTTTTAATTAGTGTGCACAACAATTTCTTTTAATACTATACTAAACCCTATTAGCTTTATAATTGGAACACATTCCAGGAAATTTTCAACATGTTGTTTATATTCTGAACAAGACAGGACTGAAACTTTCATGAAACAGCTTATCTCTCCAAATTGTAACATGTCATTCCTACTTACATTTTATTACTTTCAGCACACCGATTTTGGAACACTGACAATGATTTTTCAAGATTCCGTGGGAGGCCTTGAGGTAAACAATTTATTTATAACATGATTTTGAAATAATACATTCGCAAGGAAATCTTTGAACATAACGCTTTTCTCCCAATGGCTTTTACATTTTTGCATCGATGTAATGTTAATCCATTAATAATCTCGAAATTGGGTTGTTAATACGGTTCAGTCTATAACTTATAACTAGTCCTTAAGTCGATAATCGGATAGTTTGTCCTTTGCAAAGTTATATAGTTTGCCACCTTACTACTAATGAAGTATAGTTGCTGAACCTCAGTTGTTAACATCATCTTAAGTATATCAACCTATATAACTCAACCTTCTGGTAGATATTAAACCCTCTAATACGCTCTCTCGCTCTCGCTCATGTTTTATACGTTTGCATAGATTGCTTTGCATAAGTTTTTAACTTCTTTTTCCTGATTACACTTCTTCACAAACCATTCAACAAAATACTATTAAGAATGCAGTATGTACAAAAGGACTCTTTTAATATGAATTGCAGTCACGATTCAAAACGGCGTAAAATGAAATTGCACGGAACGTGTATTACAATAGTCATAACAGGTCAAAAGTTTTAAAAAAAGTACACCTATAATGTCTTAACGTGTACGAATGTACATATGTCATCAAGTGAATTCTGATTAAATATGAAATACAATCTAAAGAGCAGGGATCACTTTCATGATGTATTTCCAGGAATACAGGCTAACACACGCGTATGATTTTAAGAGTGGCACCAGCAGCGCCAGCAGACATGTTCCTCCGCTTGGAAATAACAACTTTCTATAATTATGTGTTTGTTTTTGAACAGATGAAACATGATGATGGGAACTGGTATGATGCAGTACCAATTAAAAATTCCATTTTGGTCAATGGCAGTGATCTTCTAGGACGTCTATCCGGTGGAGTGTTTCCCCCAATCGTAAGCTTTTATATGCCTAGCTCATTTTATGTTCATCCATTCATCATTATATTTGAGTTGGGTAGAAAGAGATGTAGCATTCATCTGACGGAAATTGTGATTTGCCACATTGCCACCGCTATTTGCAGGTTCATCGCGTGCCAATACCAAAGGATGCTTCAAAGAAGAACATCGCTCGCCAGAGCATTTCATACTTTCTCGCTCCTGACGATGAAGTTCTCATTGAGCCTGTTGTTCCAAAGCAGGATATCAAAGTAAACTTTGAGGCGGTACTTACCAGAGACTATTACGATGCTCGAGTTGACTACAACAAAAAATAAAAATGTTTTCATTTGCATTTCTCTATTTTCTCTCACTCTCTGACACATACACACACACACTCCGTCGACGTTTCGCTTCCTTGTGACATTTATGATTTTTACTTTTATGATTATTCAAATGCCAGTAACATTCCTTATCCTCCTTTCATTTACACTGAAGATTCTGCTTCAATATCATTTCCAACAAGAAATATGACAATGTATCCAAAAACTATCTCTTTTGCGTATGCCTACTTGTGTAAGGGCATGATAAGGTATCTATACCGAATGCCTGTATTACCTCTGCTATTATTAAGGTCTCAATGTGTCTCTCGTAAAAGCAATAATATTACTATCTTTCTGTAAATAAAATGCCAGCAATTTACCGCAATCCGCTCGATATTATTATCATTCATGGCAAATGGCTTGATTCCATCCATCCACCTTTTTTGTTTTCTACATTCTCACTCGTATCATTTATCTGGGAAGACACAAACTACATACAAACTGCTGCAGAGTTTTTTCCATTATCCGCATTGAGTGAATGAACTCACTGTATGAGGGGACGTGGTAATCCACCTCAAACGCTACACCTCTCTTTTCCTATGAAAACATGGAATGTATTCCTCACATGGTAAATGCAGAACTTCTCTTATGCTTTCTCCAGTACAGAAAACTGGCGTTAAAAGCAAGTAAACAATAGCAAATATTATTTTCTTTCGCTATTAAGGCAGTAGCACATTTTTATTTGCAATGGAAGTTAGTAGGT
>JAQIXW010004810.1:0-11123 GCA_034700685.1 Willowsia buskii | reverse complement strand
TGATTTTTCCCCACAAATTGTCTTTTCGAAAACATTCGAACTCGAAGTCGTAATCTCCGGGTAGGTGATACGCAACAAGTGGTATCAGAGCTGATTTCCGAGATTATATTTAATATCATGTAATAAGATATTATACTAGATACAACTCAAATAATCCTTCATAGATTTTGAAATGAAAGCAGAAAGCACGCAGTTTTATGTTCGCACAGCATAATCGCATGGTAAGTTAGAATGCGTACTAAAGTAAAACGAAATAGGAATTTACTCCCAGACATAGGAACAAAGCATTATTCCGTATCACCTACACAGATCATGCGTTTATATGAAATGAAGGAAAAGTAATAACGACTGATCAAGCCAACTGTGAAACTGCGGCTATCATCATCATCAGTCGCAGCAATATAATATATCACTAAAGAGGAAAAACGAAAATGCTTTCTACATACTTTCCGAAAAAACTATATAAGAAAAATGTTGAAAACCAATGTACTACCACAACTATTTGTTTTGTTTGTGTTAAAAACTCCAACCCTCTACTCGTGGATCTACATTTTTACTGCCAAAAACAAAAAGCAGATATAAACCAGACATATGCACAAACTAAAATAAAATAGTTGGATAGGTATGAAAAGAATAGCAACAGTAGAATAGCTGTGTTGGATGCTACTTCCTCGTTTTTGCTATAAGCACTGCATATGAAAGCAAAATGCTCAAGTTTTCAACTTTTTCTCGTATAGTATATTGGTTTATTTTGTGTGCATACCATGGAATGAATGAGCAGCAGGGAAAGGCTTAAGAAATATTCTTGGAAAAGAGTTTTCGGTGAGGTTTTTTCCTAAAAAAGTAGCCAGCTGAGTTGCATGACTTTTCAAACAATGAAACGGCCATGGAAGAATTAATGTCGCAGAACTAACATTCAGCAATTTTCAGCTTGCGTTTTGAACACATTATTCCAGTCTATATGTGACTTTAACTGTTATTGAGATTGGTGGTGGTAATTTCCCGTGAAAATTTATGTTGAAAACTACTCTCTTCTGGTTGGTCCTCAAGTTAAGTTTTCGACGTGCTCTTTAAGCTTGTGGTGACTATTTCTGTGTATGCATTATTGTATGGTCTGTCCAGAAAACGAAGAAAGTCTTTTGGCTGGACTGGATTACGCACGGTGGGCGAACTTTGAGTAAAGTGGAAGATGATGATGATAATGAAACTTGTGTCATTTTACGCTGGTGACCATGACTGTCCGTCGTCTGTGGCTAATTTTCAGTTTCCAGACGATGACAGCTCACACAGGAGGTCCGATCCTTGCTTTTTAGAGACAGAACGGATGAAAGAATATCACTTAGCATACAGTAGAGTACAGTTGGGGGATTTAAAAAAACACAAACAGAACATTTCCCCCAGAAAATATTCAAGCTTGTTTCCCTTTCATCTAAAAAATTTGTTTGGGTATTTACGTTTCAAAATATTAGCTTTCTTAGGTTAGTGTTTTGAACAAGTTTGCTGTAAAATTATACTTACTTCATATGTATGAGTAAAATTATTCATAATGTATGGACATGGACAGTACTCTCCACTAAAACTTGATGTTTTACCAATTTCAATCTTAAAGTCAAATCAGTTGGGTAAACATAAACATGAACACCAAGTTATCATAAAAGCAACGGTTTCTCTGAAACCGTATCATATCATGAATAAGTGGTTTCGTCCATCCACCCATTATAAAGACGAACATTATTCAATAAAAAAGATCAAAGTGAAAATGTACAAATTCTTCTTTCCTGTTTGTGTGGAACCTCCCCCCATAAATACAAATGTAAATGTTAGCCATTCCTTTTCTCTTTTATAACCGTAGTTCATAGCTTGTCTTGTTGCTTTGGTCCAGCAAAATAAAATATAATAAGTTTTCTCCACTCCTTCCAGACCCCTTCCCCTTTGCATTATTTGTCCATCTCTATAGTAGACCCACATACTTGTACTTTCACATGTCATACATATCTCATTTTGGTAAGTCATTCAAGAGGAAAATATTTCACCATTCACATCTCCTTTCCTCAGCTAATTTCAGTACCCTCGACAAACTCATGGTGCATGTGAGTCCCTAACCGAATGCATACACGGTTTATTTCACTTTTCAAAAGAAAAACTGGTTAAAGGAATGATGTGCAAGCAGTGGTGGTCCATTTTGTCTTTCATATTGTATTGTAGTAATATACGCATGCATACATGAAGAAATTGAGTGTGTGAATAGTATCACCAGCAAAAAGGGAAAAGGAATGAAAAGGTAGAATGAAAGAAACATTTTATTATTTCGCCGCTTTTGTTATTATTACGTATCAACATTTCTTTTCCATTTTCTTTTTCAGTGAGATACTTTTACTACTGCTGTTTGGATGTGCATGTGACTAAATCCATGAGTGAGATGCATGCATCGTGTCATGCATTCAATGGTGAGGATGTCGTACCGGCTGGTTTGTAGATGATTCAATATAAATATGTCCACGTACATTTTGCGTGGCTCTCCCTTTTTTTGTTCACCCCAGCTCGGTTTTAGTAAAAATGTCAGTTTTTTTCTGGGAGGGCGCAATCACAATCCTATCATTACTTTCGTTTCCATTAAAATTCGGATTCCATTTTCCGTTTTTTTTTCTTTTTTCCGTTTTTTTCCGTTTTCTTTGTTCCTAGTATTATGTTTTTACCCTATTTTTTAAAACAGCAGCGCGATCGTACATTTCTTTTTCTTTGTGATAAAACAGTCGTGACTTTCCCCTCTTTCCTATCACCTTTGGCCACATGCTGACATCGGTATAAAAGACTTCTATCGCTCTCTTTTCAGTTACCCACTCAACTTTATAGTGAACTCTGCAAAAATTGGAATGTATTTCATTTTCAATTGTATATTCCTCCCCGTGCATCTCTATTGTTAACCCAAAATAACTTTATGGTAAATAGACAAAGTGGAATGGAAGCCTGTGCTATGACATGGAATCTACGAATATTTGCCAAAATCAAAGTGAAAATACATCGATGCATTAAAAGGTATAACTTGATTTGGTAAAGGGTATGTAGGTTTTATGTACAGAGCTGAAATTATATTGCTGGTGTATGTGAAACCCAAATTGAACTGTATATACATAATATGAATATAATATAAACTGGATGATTGCAAAAAGAAAATGAGATTTCAGATTAGAACTCATACAAAGGAGAAAGGGTTTTTGCTTTAAAATTCTGATGCTCCAATAATATCCGAGCCAGAGTCAGAAAAATGTTAAGCCCATCTTACCAGGAAGAAAACAACCAGTCATAACTATGATCTTATACAATCATAAAGAGGATCTATTTAGAGTGCGTGTTACGTTGCAGATTTCAATTTTCCTTCCATTTTGTCGAGGAAACTATCGCTTTCTCCGAAAAATGTCGTTGGCATTCGAGCAACCGGGTCAAGTCAAGAATGAAATATTAATCCTTGTGATTTGTTTTTACTGTTCTGATACGTATGCCTATTTATGTCAAGTAGTATATACCTTGTGCAATCTCATTTTTCAGCGCCTACTTATAATGTCCCACTTTTTACCCATTACATCTGCATGAACAAAGATATCTTTATTACAAAAAGTGTGTGCAAATTTTGTTTTTCAACAAAACGATATCACGCTTGATATTACATGAATTTTATCGGATGCAAAAGGATTTTCTTTCACAATTGTCATTTCCGGAGAAATAGAATATGCATAATGTACGTATTCTTCCGGTACATAGTGAGAAATTGGAATCCGCTTTGTACAAGTACAGTTTGAAATAAAACCTTGCACTACATTTCATTTTATGTGCATGATCATGCTTGACAATACGGTCTCATTCGTATCATGTATAGCTAAAAATATACTCGACCGCCCAAAGTGCAAAGCACACTTTTGCCAAAAGTACCTACCTATTTTATTCTTACAAATATTTGAAGTTCGAACTAAACCGTCCAAGTGTACAAGTTTAGTTCTTTACATGTGCGTGGGATAGCACTATGTGATACATGTAGTAAGAAAGTCATGTTCTCTAGCCACAGGAATAGCATCTCATAAATTACTTTTTGCATCATGCACCAGTGAGTAAAATATGCATTCTTTTCGGAATAAACTTGCTGAAATTTGTAATATATGCACATATTATTAAGTATTGTATAATCGTATACTTTTTAATTTCAACTGATGATTCAACTTTTCTAAGAAAATAGCTTTCTTCAGAAGTCTCGGAAGAATGTACAAAAAAATTTCTTCCAGAACGAGACATAATGACAGACATAGCGAGGCTTGAATAACTACTCATTCCATACTAGTTGCCTTTCTGAATTACCATACTACTTTTATTTCAGGCAATATATATTGTATTTGAATACTGCATTTAAGTTATTTTTATGTTGATCATTCATAAATGTCAAAACATTCTTTCGAGAACCGTTCCGAATCATTACCGTTTATGATAAATCGATAAGCTAAAAACATATTTTTTGTGGACTTAAGAAAGCTAGCCAATTTCAAGATTTGCAATATACAATTATTATATACAATAAATTTTAACTTTGGAATGCATAATTTCAGATCGATGAAACTATCGCTGTACTTTAATGAATACATTATTTTTCTATTGTTTTATTTTTTTACTTTAAAGCATCATATTCTTGAGATTAATTGGCTTCGTTGATTCTAATATAAATGCTTAGTTAGTTATCTTCAGCAAACTCACAAGTGGGATGGATTGTGGATGAGATATTGCACGACACAATGACAGGCCTCGTATACCAATCCAAGTGGAAACGTTAATTATAACAACCCAAGAGATAAATAACTCGATCGTGAAGAGAAGTGTGCTCACTTTCTCTACTCTCATTCAGAAGTACAGAAACATGCATGAATGGATGAGTTTTTCTCGTATCCTCGAACCGTGCCCAGTACCACCACAACACTTTAATTTGTATCCTGCGTGAAGGCACTGAGTACGTCTTTCTATTAATAATAAGCTTTAATAAAGCGTACTTAAATGTAAGGATGTCTGTTAACTTCCATTGCCACTCCTCCTATTTACGTAGATTGTAACAGCCCCTGATATACAAAACTGGTAAGCGAATGAAAGCATAGTTAGCAGCCTTATCCAGCAGTACTTTGTCAATGAGAGTCTCTTGTCATGTTTCCCTACTTCTGCTTATTAGACCCAAAGACCATATCCCTAAGGCAAAGACCTAGAGACACTATCGGAGAAAATTCCGGGACAGCTGGATTTGCTTTTGTGAATTTACTGGAGAAACAGTCCTCTTCTCCGCACAAACTAAACTAAACAAAGTGAGCGGTTCGTGATAATGACGGTGACTGAGTAGAAAGTAACTTTAGCAAATCATTTGAAACAAACGCAGGAAATGAAAACTATAACAGCAAATAAACAAAGGAAAGTATACCAACACCCATATTGTCTCGTCTTATGTGCTCTTATCTAGTTCTAAAAGACTTAGCATACTTATAACAATACACACATATTGGTAATAATAGTAGAACTTATTATTAGATAACATTCTTGTTTAGTCGACCACCACAATTTCTACACCTTAATAATAACGCACAAGACTAACTGAGGGCATTTTCATCAGTCTTGACATCGCAAATCAACATGGCATGGAAATGGGAGAGCGCTGACGTGTGAATTATGCTTCTTCCAACACTTTTGCGGTGTTCAGGAAACTAGTTGAAGCGATGTGAAACTTACTACATGGAGTGCCATCGTTATCATCATTGAGAGAAAGCTTGAAGGAATGAAACTACTAGAATTGTTTCTACTAATAAGAGAAAGGGATACGACAGTACAAACATAAAAATTACATGAGTGGATCACTTTAGGAGTCCAAGATAGCTCTATTGTTTGTCGAAAACTGGGTTTGGTTGAATATCTATAAACATAATAATATTCCATTCCGCGACAAGATACGTAGATACTTATAGGTTGAGTGCTTGTTTTGGTTTAACTTATTTTCGCACGCATATCTTCCCACACTACAAGATATGCACATGATTTACTCATTCAAGTGTGCACTTGTGTAATTTGAGCTCGTGTTGTGCACCTCCTGGTGAAGATGATGGACAATTATCTCCTGTTACAATGATAAAGAAAAACCATCCTACTCTTCGAAATGCCATGCTTGTGCATAAAGACAGGACATGACATCAATGTAGCTATCCAATCTAGAAAGTTTCTTCTGAAAGTTCTTTTACGACAAAATGAAAATATCAAGGAGAAATTATATATGATTTTATCATAAAGATAAACAATCTTATCGTGTAAATGCTGTCTTTGTTTCTAGTTGTCACCAGAGTCTGTTTCTCCAAGAAGGAGGAGTAAGTCCGGCACGATGAAAGTTATTTGATGGAATAAAGGTACTAATTTTATGGCCGAAACTCTCATTATCTTCAATGGCAAATATCCAACTTACCAACATAATAAGTAACTGTCACTCCCATCTGTGTCATACAGAATTGACTTTCCACGATGACCATAATCACGGTTTATTTGTCACATTAATTGTTACTCTCATCAACATGACACTGGACACGCAGTATTTCTGGGGGAGTCGAAACGTCATTTTGTTTTCGATTGCTAATTTTCTCCAGAAATGCAGTAGTATTGCAGTGGATTTATCATTAGATAAACAAGAAGCAAACAATTGCATCCACAAAGAATTTTGAGGTAGACGACGCGTGGTAACTCGATATTAACACGACATTCCCAGAAACCGCTCGTGCTTCTTGTGGTTGTGTCTTCGTATTGCACACAGACAGGCACTTCATTTGTAATTCATATCGCATTTTTCTGTCTCTCGCTAGGAATACTACTAATTTGTGCTTTCCCTTATTTTTCCTCATCACCTTCCCCTCGTTCCGGTGTGTTCATATCTACTTCCACTAACAAAACGTGCCAGTAGCTCCAAGTATTTTTTTCAGCATGGCATCCCCTTTCTACATGCCTTTTCCTTCCTTCGTAATGACAGACCTTTTCAATTACTGTCAAACCCTTATGTGCCTTCCTTTCATCATCAATGTGTTCCCTGCATTCCTTTTCCCTCAAGAAGATGGACCCTGGGGACTGTTCAACAATTCGGTAGAATTCACACTGTGTGTTTTCACCATTTAATGTAAAATGTGGGCATAAGTGCCTTATAAGAAATGTGTGCATAAGGGAGGAAAGGACGGGCCGATTCACTAACATGGAGGGAAAGTAAAATTCACACTTTTAAATGAATTTTTCTATCATCATAATTACGTAAGCGTGGAAAACTGCACTTGTTTGAACAAGTAGGTTTTCTTGTATATAACAAGAACGTTAAAAGTATACGAGCTCACGACAAAAAATGTTTGCACACCCAGATGCTTCCCGTGAACACGTCATAAAATGTCTGCCACTACAGGTCCAATGTATGCTAATTAGTTTACCTAATGACAAATTCCATGACATGAGGTAAAAGTAGGGAACGGAACTGGGGAAGTTTTCGCAGTTAGGTATTCAAATGCCGGTGGTGCTATGTATCTTTTGTCTGTATACATATGCGTCGAGTTGTGGAGTGCATAATATGCGTATGGATATTTTGCATAATTAATGCAAGCCTACTCAACTTTCCCCATTAATTTTCACGAAACGTGTATATGTATGCATATAATTCATCATCATCATCATGATCACAAAAAGTGAATTTTGAAGAACAACCATGCATAAAATATAGATTTTGATAGGACTATTATCTAAAGGTATTCATTACATGTTACATGATATTATAAATGCATATAATAATATTCTTTCGTACATTCCAATAACTTTCAATATTATGATGTTTTAAAATACCCCTTTGGTTAGGGTAATATGCAAATCTGCTGCTCAAGATTGGTATGGATGCTAATGTGATTTGGCGTGACAAACGATTAAAATCAGCCATGCATGAAAATTCCAGCCCACTCTGTTTCGAAGATTGTTGATTCTCTGGCCAAAAATAAAATACTAATTTTCTTCTATTCACGAGTGACTTGTATGGGAGAGGGTATAAACAAAACATGTCTCTCATTTTGGGTATTTTTTATATTATGAAAATCCTGTATTTTTCACCACCCTTCTTCACGCACTAATTAATGCATAAGTCAAATAAAAAGTTGTGCAACAGCAACTCGCTGCTCATGAACCTGAAAAAGTTTACTGAAGAAATATGGTATGTGAAGTACAATAACGAGTACGAGACTATGAGTGGTGAGGTAATTCTCTGGAGGAATAAATGAAGAAAGCAAGAAACTCGATTAATCAAGTCTAAACCTAATTATGACAAGAGTGTTCTCGAAACGGTTGGAGACAAAAATATCATCAAGCCCGAGCAGAGACACAACCGTGAACACAAAAAGAGAGAAAAAAAGTGGAAACTAAAAAAATTAAACAATTCCCATATTTATGATGCTAACGGTTTCTCATTTTAAAAATATTTTCGAGGGTAAAAAATAAGCATAGGTTTAGCTCTCAGCGATCGTATGAAGGGTGGATGTACGGGGAAAAGAAGTCGACAATGTTTAGTATTCAAATGGGAAAAGTAAAAGGAGCGTCACCAACACTGGAGAAGGATATCATTCTTAAAGAGCAGCAAACTAGAGAAGCAGCTCACCACTTTTTTCTCTTGTCAGCACCAAATGGCTGCCAAAGTTAAGCCAAGCAGACCAGCATCACGGTTCTCGTCTATGTATGCTTGTTTGAGTTGCGTGTGTGCCTATGATTCTTCGTGCCCGAACTCTGTTTCTAAACAGCAAACCTCATAAATCTGTATGCGTTCTATTCATAAATTCAATTCTGAAATTCAGCTATACAACACAAATAGTAAGATGACTTATATTAGAGTAACAAATCTAGAGAGAAAAAATATCACAATTTTTTACAGTAGCAAACCGATTTTTGTGTTATGTACACAAAGTATTATGATATTTTGTACATAAATGAAAAAGAATATCTTTATTTGCCGCTGTTGCTTTTTTCTGTGAATGTGTCTGTGTGGTAGTGAGTTCGTCTCTTGCTTTCACTCCCGGTGTTTTTCTCATGCTGCTGCTTTTTTTGCCTAGTCTCTCCTTTCCATTTTGACAAACTAAGATATTTTTGACTTTTGATATTAGAAACACGTAGCCTTCATAATTTACGGCTGTTGTGAGCTCCAGTTTCCCAGAGTACAGTAGTAGCAATACTCAAGCTTAAAAGTAAGCGTAAATAGACCGTTGTTTTCGTGCAAACAACGGAGCAGAACAAGGAAAAGCACATGGCCAAAAATTGTCCGTTGTCGTGCTTGAGTTTCTTCTGGAAGCACAGAAAGGAGAAAGCATGGGTATAATAGTGCAAAAAAACAAGGAGAAAAATGGGCAAGTGAATTGGATGAGAGGTTTTTATAGAAGACAAGCGACCGAAGAGGAAGAGTTGAAAGCTGAGAATGGCAATGCATGTAAAAAACAGTTTTACTTTTGCCAGATTGCTACACATTATTAAAATCTTATGAAAGTAAAATCTTATATTCTGTAAGTAAAATAGAGATGGGAGTCATAAATACAATTTTTTGCACTTTAAAATTTGCTTAAAAAATCCACTCCATGTTCACAAATCATTGAAAACTGGATGGCAACATTTGATAATACAAAAGCGTTGTTTATTTTATTTGTTCTTTCTAATAAACTCAATCATATATTATAACGTTCTTCAATCATATAAATTTGTACTACTGTATAATGATATTGCCTGTATTCAGTTGTAAAAATAAGAGAGAATTGTTGTTGATGGGACTTTCGAAATACAACAACTATTATGCAACATTAACACACGCTGTATAAACGAGTTCCCAGAAAAGGAAAATCTAGATCTAACTGGCAATAATACATGGTTTTTCTTCGTACATCTCTGAAAGAATCCATGTTTTTCAATAAAACGAAACCATGCTATTATTGCATTTGTTCACGGCGTCTCCAAGTAAAAGTGAGAACCATTGTATGCAAGTGTGATACAGCTAGCAACAAATTCACTCACTCACACATGCCTCATGCTGTCACAAAACTCTGAAAATAAACGAGCGCATTTATTCACATATAAAATTGCGAGAATAGCGTGTGCCGAATTGTCATGGTACCCGCACCACTTTTACACCCGAGCTTCCAGTTCTAGGACCAGCAGAAGTTATGACAGACAATGGATAGAGTTACAGAAAGTTACACAAAAGGCGAAAACTGTACAATTTTATTGCAATTCTATGAATTATGTTCACAACATGTTGAAAATTTCGAATAATATTGTAACATCTGACTGTCACTGAGTTTCCCTCTGTGAGGCACCGAGTCAGTCGAAGTATTTATAGTTTTATAGTGTATTTAAGCTTTATATAAACTGGCTTCAAATTCATATTTCTAGAGGTGACATCCCTGGAGGTTGAGATAGTTTTAGAAGTTAGAAAGATCAGCTTTTTGAAATAGCTGAAATGATCAGCATCAACTATATAAGCTGCTTGCCATGAGCAAAAAATGCTATACTTGGGTAGACAACCATGAAATTTCTAATATTGTTGTTTTCAGCGAAATTTTAATCAACGATTTTTTGACATTTTCAAACAAACCTGGGCCCGTTGTTGTATGAATTTGAGTTCTTTGAATTTGTTATGAAATACAATATTCGAACAAAAATCAGTATATAAAAAGTGATAAAGGATTTGGAGCGTGATCATTGGCGTGTTTGAGCTTTGTTGCAAACAGGAAATTAGCAATAACTGCGTCGTAGTTTATTGCTGGCCCAATTCTCTACCCAATTTACAGCATCTTAATTATGACTGGATGCCTGAAAGATAAAGTAAATGAAAACAACATATTTCTTGCACCCACATGGCAAAAACTACGTTATGTTTCTCCATAACAGAGTTGTGCTTACGCTTAAATATTAGTTATACATTACACTAGGGTATTTTTATATGCGGTTTGTAGCGTTGTGTGTGAATGAAGGATTTCACAACTTATCGTAACGCACTTCCACTTCCTTCTTGTGCACAACTACAAAATACGTACGTAATTCTGTGGTTGCACACAAAATATGCGTCACCA
>JAQIXW010004809.1:0-11124 GCA_034700685.1 Willowsia buskii | reverse complement strand
ATGATGCCTGTGAAAAGGTTCGAAATTATTTTCTATTCGCTCAGTAATTTAAAATAAAAGTATTTATGCATGCACTCGCTACAGGAAATGCCAGAAGCAAGGACATTTTATATATAAACTTAATTCTTCCACCTATTTTTATGCAAAACTTTTAAAACATTGTGATTTATGGCCTTCTAGTCTTGTTGCAGTACTGATAATTTTTTAAAGTAAAAATACACCCAATTGCTTTTAAATTTACAGCTGCCTTCGCATGCTTCGAATGAATGTCAAGTATTCCATGAAAATCGAGTTTTATATCCCCCACCAAATGGATGGCCTTATATAAGTAAATCCATCGTAATACTCAGGTGTCTTCTCCTAAAGAAGAAAAATCCTTCAAATTGGGAGCTCCTCATGAACATGTCTGACAACAAAGAGATCCGAAAAGGGAAGCCAAACTGTATAAATTCAGACAAGAGAATTCTGGAGAACTTTTCAAAGTTTATTCCTCCACACGCCAGCGAGGAAGGCAAGAGGTGCTTTGGGCGTTCTAGAGTTTTTGCAAACGAGGATGGAATTTTGGAGGAGGAAGTGATTCGAATCAGTGGTATTATTGATACAAATGCTCATGCATTCCCTTTGAGTATTAACGGGCGTTCCACGTACGTAAAGCTTTTGTTTTTCTTGCCATTTTCGTACGATCGCTCTTTTGTATAAGTTATTACGGACTCATGTACTATTTTTCATTTCGCTTTGTTTTTACATGTTTCTTTCTGTCCTTTTCTCTGGCTTTGTCCTCCTTCATTCTCCACACAACGGAAACACACCAGATTTGTTTGTAACCTCTACAGCAAAACCAGTTTGCTCGCTCATTCATGCCTTCCGAATGCCTCATGGTCTCCCGACAAATCCCTTTCCAAGTTGACGCTCACCATTCGCGCTAATGTTGCCATTGCAAAAGGCGACATGATCTCTGTGGCTTACGATGACGGACAGCTTTTAGTTTGCACACTCAAAAGACTGGTTCCTAATGAGATCAATGGCATGTTCATTTGTAACTGTGAAAGATGTTTGGTTAGGTGCTCAAGATTTATTACGTTAAATAAAAAAATCTCTTTTTTTTAGACTATTCTTATTATTTTTTAAACAAAAATAACAGGATCCTACCGAGCTAGGGACTTACGTAGGGGCACTTAAATGTCGCTCTTGTCAGAGAGGCTATCTCCTCCCAATTGATCCAGTGGACTCATTCTCAAGTTGGAAATGTGATAATGGGAAGACAAAGAAACAACAAAGAGGTAACCAGAATGGAGATGGAAAAACCAGCACCAGCAATCTTCCCCTTGAGCATCCTTTCCTTTCTTCGGAAAACACTGATAGAATAGCAAACAATGGGGACGGAAAGGAAGAGAAGAAAGAAAGCGGAAATTGCGACGAAGTTTTGGATGACGAAAGCGTTATGGAAATCATCGAGGAAGCGGAGTCATTATGTGGCTATACGAAGCTGAATCTTGGCTCAGCAACTGAACAGCCACAAAGTTCAGACGATCAGGAAGGAGAGGACGAAACTCTCGAGTTGCTCAAAGAATTTGAGAAGAAGTACAGTGAAGCCATCCTTCATCCAAATCACTACATTTTGCAAGAGGTAAATGTGCGAATTCTCAAAGGGGACTATGCGAAAGGACTCAGCTTTCTGTCAGATTCAGACTTGATCCAGTATCTGGAGCGATGTGAAAGGCTACTAGCGATTGCAAATGTGTTGACTCCAGGCTTTTGTGAATACAGAGGTAAGCTTGTTACGCCAAGCTATTTTTATTACATAGGACACAGAGGAGAAAGCATGCGAAAAGAGTAGAGTTTATTATTGCGTTACTATATAATTCAACCTCAATGTCGTTCTCCTTTTATGGGCTTTTTATGTACAAGGAAGAGAAAAAAGAGTCGACTATACATTTTTTAATGGGCGGATTGCTTGGTTTTCGATCATGCAATGAAATTTAGTATAATATTTATATAACAGGATAAAACTTTATTCTCTTCAAAATAAAAAAATAAAACTCCCCGTGTGTTTCAACATCATCGTCCTTATTCATGGTCGACCTTTTCGTTTTCGTCATACAATTTAATCGGTAAACTGGCAAGGGAGAGTGTGTATAGGCATGCAATCTTTATATAAACTTTTTATTACAATTTTCTCTCTTTTTTTCCTGTTTTCCTTCTTATATATCCCAACAGCCTTCCTTCAGTTCCATTTTTCCCAAGGACTTTTATGCCTGGAAAGGAAGAAAGTGGAAAACAAGGATCACCAACAACAATGTAGTAATAGCAGCAAAGGTGCTAAAGGGAAAGGTGGAGTATGCCAAGATGCTGATGATGACGGTGGTGATGCTGCTACAGATAAATTGAAACAAGAGTCGACTGATGATGGTGATCAAAATGGCAATGGAATCACTTCCAGGAAGAAGACAAAAGAGAAGGAGGGCGGGGAGAATCGCTATGCAAAATATGAAAACTCGCAAAACAACTTGGAAAGGTTGATGGAAATGTTAACTTTTTTATTGGCTTTCTTTAGAGAGATAAACTCTGAGCACAAATTGTTGGAGCCGATTACTGACACGATTGAAGACACGGAAATAGAGTTAGGGAAACTCGCGAGGGAGAATTTGAAATAATAATAGATGATGTTGAAAGAAATTGGAAAAAATGACAATCCTTATATATGACGTAACAAAGATCATTTTCGTGCGCCTTCTTCATATAATATTTATATAAATAGGAATTGGATCTGGTAAGCCTATACTGTAACAACTTTTATTGCGTAGTTTTGACTATAGATATCCGAAGGTCATATATTTATTGTGTATATCGTCATTCAAACGAATAAGATTACCAATTCCCGTTTGTATTATATGATTTTGACTTTGTTGCCTTATAATTCAATCTAAAGCCAGCATTGAGATAATCAGCATTTATTCACATTAACTTGCTAACTTCTTGTAGGATAACACGTGGCTAAAAATACACATAAACAACCGAGCTTCTGGTATTTCTTTATGTTACTGTGAGAATGATGATGACGATGAGACGGCTCTTGCATTTTGTACATATAGGTATGGTTCATGTTTGTTCTGTTTGGCACTGGCACAAATTCATTTTCATCTTCTCAAGAAAAAATGGGGACAGTGGGTGTATGGTTATAGCCACATGTAGTCTTTGTCTTGGGCTATCGCATTGCTATTAATTGCAAGATATATCTCTTGTTTCGAGAAGATTGCATGTAAAACTTGGGAAAATATATCTGTGTTAGGCATTCTATTTAGAAATCTCAGGGAAAAGCGGAGTATTTAGCTCAGATCATTTTTCACATATTGTGTGTGTGTGTGTGTTTAATTTTTAAACGTTTTCATTACATAAGTCGATTGATAGAAGAACCAAAGGTGTATTTTTACGTGTTTCATCTAGCCTTGGTAAGGTTGACTTATTAAATTGATTGCTTCAAATAATTTACATTGATGGTGAACACTAATCCGTATTGACTTATCAGTTTGCATTATTGGAAGCTATTATTCTCTTAATTTAATGGGCCTTTTAAATTTCCAACCTGCATAGATATATATTGGAGAGCATAAATTTATTTTCAAAATGCAACCAACCACTTTCTCTGTTCCATTTCTGGCGCTTGTGGCATTTGCCATAATTCATTCTTCTGAAGGAGCAGCAGGAGAAACAGGAACCTTAACACATGGCCAACCCTGTAATCCAAGTGTCTCCGTCCATGATGATCCGTCAACTCGGTGTGACACTTCAAAGCGGCTAAGTTGTGATATGAAAATTAGGACTTGTAAATGTCACCATGAAGAGCGAGACTTTTTCAACTCTGAGACGGAAACGTGCGAAACAAAAATAGGAAAGTTTTGTTCAGCTTCAGAAACTTTCCCTACAATTTGCGTGAAGAATTCCGTATGTGCAGTCAACAACTTTTGTGTGTGTGTTCCAAATGCTGAACCAAATGATGATGGAACGGAATGTGTCAAGGAGGATGATGATGAGTCAAACTCCTCCACCACTCTAGCCTCAAAACAAAGTCTTTCACTTCAAGTGACCATTACCATACTGGCATTAGTCTCAGGCACATGGATATTTTAGAGAGGTACAACACACACAACAAAGTCAAAATGTGATAATCAAATTAGAAAATTATATTTACGGCCAACTACGTCCAACGTCACAAGTAGCCTCCAAATCATCCTATGGACATTGTTTTAATTCTTATACCTATTATAATGCATTAATATGTATATCTTTTGTGCTTTCAAATATAAAATGCTATGGGCTATACAATATGTAATTTGGGAATGATAACAACTTTACACAGGAACTCGATTGTGGAACAACTTGACAAAACAATATACAAAAACTTTTACTTTTGCTTGAAAATAATCGTTATGCAGAGCAAATGTATAGTATAGCAGCTACGCAGTTTTCAATAATAATGACAATTTGTTGATGACAAAGAAAACAATGCAATGTTGAAAAACTTTTATTCTATTGTATTAACATCCTCTTTCTTTGGTGAGCATATATTCATTTGGTAAAGACATGGTTATAATAATATAGCATTTTCTCATTCTCCTATGCTTGACCTTCAAGATACATCGACTTCAAATCTTTTCTCAAAATTTTCCCTGAAGCCCCCTTAGGTATTTCATCTACAAACTGAACCCCGCCGGAAAGTTGTTTATGAGCTGATAGTTTGCCTTTGAGAAAGTCCCCAATTTCCTTCTCTGAAACCGTTTCAGACTTTTTGACGACAAAAGCTCTGGGTGCTTCCCCAAGATCCTTGTGTGGAACTCCAACAACAGCCACATCAGCCACAGCTGGATGAATCCGGAGAGTTGCCTCTAATTCTGAAGGTGATACCTATACATATTTGGTTATGCAATTCATGGAGCACACTTTAGTATTTTTACAGAGAAGAGCATCATAACTAAAAAAATATACTATCATTCGTCAATTTGAACAAAACCCCTCTTATCATTGATGCATACGTAGTAAAAATATCCACACTTTATGCATAGTGCACAGCAAGATACAAAGAAATACTTTCTATTACTGGCTTTCCCAGAACGCATTCAATGCAGTGAACAATTCAAAAGCCCCTTTTATAGTGCTTATAGCTTGAAGAATCAAGTGGTTTTGCACTTGCCAGACGAAAATGTCAAAATATTGAGGATTTCACTAAGAATTTTAAGGGTAAAAAGAAAAGTGAGGTTTTGTTCTTGAGAATCCATCATCCTTTTGTTCTAACATTACCTGAATCCCTTTCACTTTGATAAGTTCTTTAAGGCGATCAACTACTTTGAAAAACTTGTCCTCTGTGTACATTCCTATATCGCCTGTGAGAGTATAAATACAAAAGCATTCAGCATTGTTAGCTTATTTGCCTTGAATAGAATTGAAAATAAAAGCAAATGCATTTTACTGGAAAACAAGATTACAAAACAAGTGAATATTTTAAGCATAACCAAACAGGAAAATACAAAAAAATGCAGGATATATATAGTTTTCCCTGTTACTAACAGCGTGAATTTTTCATTGAGCTGATTGTAAGCGGATAGGTGTGTGGGAAATGGCCTTATCATGAAATTGTTACCTGTTTTTAACCATCCATCATTCGTTATAGTCTCTTTTGTTGCTTCTTCATTTTTGAAGTATCCTTTCATCACCTGTGAAAAATATGAAGAGAAACTGCGTTTTTTGAATGAATGAAATGAATGGTGGAATCTAGTGCAAATATGACAAAGTGGTTTCAAGTGGAATGTTTGATTGTGAGTTTAAATATTAGTCAGGTGTGCCAATTCAGTTCTTCTTTCAGAATATAAAAGACCACGGTATACCAACGGTGTTTGTAAAGTGGTATCGAGGTTAGTATAGTTTCTTTTACAATCACATCATTGTATGCTGAGCATATCTGCATATATAACTTTTCCCTAATTCTAATTCAAGTAACAAGAGTACTCAAAAGTTGTGTAATACGATTTATACATAAATTGTATTTTTAAAGGACTTGCCTGTGGCCCTTTGATCCACAGCTCTCCTCTCTCATTCGGTCCCATTGATTTTCCACTCTCTGGACACACAACTTTCACAAAAGTGCTTGGAATAGGAGGGCCTATGGAACCGATTCTCGAATTAGTTGTAGAAGGTAATAGCATGTGCGTGAGAGGCGAAGTTTCTGTTAATCCGTAACCCTCCTGTACTAAAAGGAACTTGTCGGCTTTTTCCAGGAACTTATCAATCAAAACCGGGCTGGTTGGAGTCGCTCCATTGAAGATGGAATGCATGCCAGAGAACTCCTCTTTTGTGAGTTCGGGATGGCTAATGACAAATTGAAACAGGGGAGCCACCATGTGCATAATGCTAAGCTGTATAGAAAAAAAGCAATAATGTTGAGCATAAGAATTAAATTTGAAAAGTACAAATATATAGTATGGAGCAAAGTACAAACAAAAGCCAACTTATACGCGGGCATGTGACTCAAAGTTGTTAAGACTTTTTTCATGGAATGAAAAGTTCCATTATGAAATCAGATTATTGACAAAAGTTTCCCCAATACGAGACCGAAATATTATTGAAATATTTATAATCCAACTCAATCATACTTTGTTCTTTTTCAGACAATCAATAAATGTTTCCGGCTCGAATCGTGGCAGGCACATGACTTTTCCTCCTATGGTAAACGTAAGAAGTCCAAGTGCTTGAAAGGCCATAATATGGAAAAATGGCAAAAGACCCATCCCAACCTCTTGCGGATTTCCGCCAGTGAACTCTGATGCATTTATTCTTTTCATGGATTGTATGCAATTGTTCACAAGATTGTGATGCGTTAACATACATCCCTTAGGTGGTCCTGTCGTTCCAGAGCTATAGGGCAGCAGGATAACATCATCTTCAGTGTTCAAATCTGGATCTGAGCTAGACGCTAAATTTGCAGAGGAGCTGTCTGTTCGAAGCATTTCTCCAAATGTATGACAACCTTCTTGAGGCTCTCCGATAACAATCACCTTCATCTCGGAAAGCTTTGGAACGGCTGATTTTACTTGAAGGATCGCATGTAGAAATAAAGGGAGGGTTACGATACACTTTGGCTCACAGTCGGACAGTTGCTTGCCAATTTCATCTGCAAAAATAAATAGAAAATGATGAAAGGCCTGTATCAACGTCATCATAATATCACTTCTTTGAGTAAAATGAAAATTTGCAGAATGAATATGAGAACAAACACGCGTTATTTTGCACAAAACATTATGGTCATTTCCACAATATTCAATTCTAGGTAAATGCAAGAGAAGAAAAGGAAAAAAAAAGAGTGTGTGTGTATCCTCTCTTTCCATTCATACATAAACTCACGTGGAGTGAAAGTTGGATTTATGAGAGTAACAGTCTGCCTGGCAAACCAACTGCCGAATACAACAATAGGATATTCAGGCATATTTGGCAAAGCAATAGCTAAAGTATCCCCTTTCTTTAAACCCATTTGCTGGAGAGACGTGGCAAATCCACGGGAGAGCTTGTACACCTCCCCGTGCGTGTATTTCCGACCTGACAAGCTACACTCCTAATAGAAAAAGGGAAAAATAAATATAATAATAAGGTTTTATTTTTGTACCGAAATGAGCACATCCCATCAACATTTCATATATAAAAAGATGGAAAAACCTTGAAAAGTTTTTACGGAAAAGTAATCATGTCGATGTTCCATTCAAATCATACAAAAGAGCTTATTAATAATATCGTATACTATATGTTCAAACTCCTACCAGTTTATTAACTGGGTTGGGTGGAAGCAGCTTACCATTGCAGTGGCATCCGGCCATTTCCCCAACTTTTCGAATAGGTAGTCCGTTATCGCAAGTCCCTTCTTAATACTTATTTCACTATCCGGCTTGACTATGTGCTCTTCGGACAAAGTATCTTGTTGGCGACGCAGATTTGAAGACACTGAAAATGACATGCATCCTGTGATGCTTCTTCCAAGATTTTCATGATGTCGAAATAGCTTATTGCTACTGGTGCTACAACTACTCCCAGATTTTATTATTATGCTTCTTTGAAGTTGATTTCCAAGTAAGCGAAGGAGAGAAGCTTCCATTTTGCAAATATGCGAGATGAAAATTTTATTTGAAATGTCGACTCCAGATATTATGCTATATTTATTATTACTGTTACTACTTATTCTTCTCTTACGAAGATGAAAGTTGGACTGGGCAAAAGAAATGACAACTTTGTAAATAAAAATGACAAAAAGGCTGGCATTGAGTGATAAGTGCTGTGTGAAGTAATGAAATGTCAAGTTTTTCTGTCCATGTGGAAGATTGCCACAAAAAGAGAAGACTGTTTTATATAAGCTAATAAGCCTCAATTTAACTTTCAACTGGTTTAGCATGCTTGAATGTGAATAAGGTTGCGTGTTGTCAGGCCAGACCGGTCGGTTGATCCATTCGTTGCTTTGATAAAAAATTGGATGAAATCTGTAGGAGGATATATATATTCCCATAATCAGAATACACACATGACGGATTCTTTTTTGCTCGGAAGTTTTATGTCCAATGTTCAATCTTTCGTGTGAGGGTATCCAAAATGAAGGCAAGCGCGATTGATTGTTAAATGAAATACGAGAGATATGAAAAACTTGATTCATGTGAGAGATACTCACGATACCCATATATTTAGGTTTTGTATAAATCCATATATATTTTTAACACATACATGAGCAACTACGAAAAGATAAGTGCAATCTTGCAAATTGCAAATAACGCAACTTCATGCGATTTAAGTGGCTAATTTGAGTAACTGACTGAGATCTTCCATTCCCATGTGCTTCAAATGTAATGCATATACATTATTGGAACCTGTAACCTTTGACGTCAAGCACAGCATGGACATACGCAAACAGATGAGTTTATATATCACTTACATACAACACTACACTGCAAATCATCATGATACATACCTACATGATCATAGGCATTTTAAGAGCGTCATCGCATTGTGAATTATAACCTTTGCATTTACATTCATAGGTATTGCGTATGGTTCCGTCGGACACAGAATAAAAGATCAAAAAGCTCTGATTAACTTCTGGAAATCAGATCAACTTTGGAACATTGCATAATAAAATGGAGTGCGGGTTATGGCATTAAAGAAATAAGATGTTTAGCTTTTTCCAGAAATTGGCGTGCACTTATATATGCCGTAAAATTCTTTGTTATCAATTTATCATACTTGAATGTCAAACTACATAACGTCCTATAAAATTTTCGATTGTATCTAATATTTGATGACTTTCATGAAGAAACACAGAAATGCATAATGTATATATGTATACCTAAAAACGGATACTACCAAAGGAAAAGGGAGAAGTCCATTTAAGGAGGTCATTTACTACAATACAAACATGAACTTGACTAGGTTTAAGCTTTGAAATTTACAGTAGTCATTTTTACAACTAAATATGCACACTAAATAGTTGCATTTTAAATTACCGTTAAAATGAGCATGTACTGTTTGTGTTTAAGTGGCTTGTTACTATACATTTTGTTTGAAAATATTTTCACATTAAACGTGCCTTCAGGCTATGGCTATGTAAATTATTGTCAACAAAATTTGTTGAACTCCATTAATATTCTGCAAGTCTATAAATACCTATCAATGTTCAATCAGAAAGCCATGGATGGACCATAGTGCAGCATCTACGACCAATTTGTAAGGTCATTCATTCCATCTGAACACATTCATATCTGCATGTATACACACTGTATAAAAATAGCAAAAGAGCAATCCATCTCAACGATAATATTTTCATATGCGACTACTGAACCTGAACACGCAGGCACGCAGGTATTTCTTCATTAGCATAATATAGTTTTCATGTGCAATGAATTTTTCTTTGTTAGTAAACTCCATTACCTACACTTTATAATTCATGCTGATGTCCTTCCTCTCACCTACCAAGTCCCATTGTTGATGGAATTGACAGCTATATGAGTTTAGATTTGTAGTTGCTCAAATGTTGTACGACGAAAAACAATCCTTGGCCTAATTAACTGGCTACTTGGAAGAAGAACAGTTTGTATACCTTGTGATGATAAATGCTACAATAGGATTCCATGTCAAGATATTTTCAAATAGATGAGCTCTATTTCTGAGCAGATTATGCTGAAATGCTCTCATCTCGTGATTTGTAACAGTCATAACTAATACACAAAACGAACAAGAAAATAGTTTTAAAAGGTAAATCTGTGAAATTTTTATAGAGAAAAGGAAAGTGAAACCAATAAAAATAGAGATCAGCCAAATAAGTGCGTATTATAAGTGTTTAAAAAATTATTAAGGGCCCCAACGGCAAAACTTTGGGGAAAAATACGTTATGTTTGGATGGAATTTAGAACAACGTGCTTTTACAAAGTGTATGAAAAACGGAACTCAAGCAGAAAGATGATCATCAAGATTACGTACTCCAAAACCAGATTTATTTAAGCTTCAAGAAAATTAATATAGAATACAATTAGGCCCAGTGCTGAGTGTAATGCATCATGACCAAGGTCAGAAATAGTAGCAGGGCAATCTTGTGCTCTAGCTTGCACGAACAGAGCAAACAAAATTAAATATTTTTGCGGAGACATGAATGTATTCTGTAACATGAACTTGAGTGACTGCACTGATAACTCCTGCACGATTTCATGTCTAAGCGTTTTATATATTTTGCAGCGAACGATCGTTAGACAAGGTAGAGTTGAAACTTTATTATTTGTTTTCCTGTGGTCGCGCACTACATCATTAAACGTCTGACTGGAATAATATGTGTTGCAAAAATGGATCATGGAATGGAAACCAACATACAAATGCATATACATAAATAGAATTAACAAAGTTACCTGTCTGTCACGGTTTTTCTGCTTTTACAATAAAGTGAAGTAATTAACTCTTATACAATACAATTTCAGATCTACATTACTTTAAATACACTAGCTCATTTTACTTACCTTCCATGTTTAACGTATATAAACATACTTGTGTTCAGCAAAATTAATGATGATTATGAGTAATGCTCATTAATAGTATCATGTGCATCTAATTACA
>JAQIXW010004808.1:0-11125 GCA_034700685.1 Willowsia buskii | reverse complement strand
AGTAGTCCCTACCCGTAACCCAAACTCTGACCCATGGAATTTCTCTTTGAAATATCTTTACCACATCATTTGCCAATTTTTTATGTTTCCATTGCACCTCGTCCAGCCCATCAATCATCATGTGAAACTCAATACCGAATGCATCAGAACCCAGTAACTTTCTCAGTAAGCCTTTCTGAAAATTTTCTGAATATGAAAGATCTACGATTGTCTTAATAATCTCATCTTTTGAAATACTCTCCCCAACATTTTCTACAATATCTCGCATCTCAACCAACAGAACGCACTTTCTCCCTTTGTGCTTAATTTTTTTAGCGAAATTCATCAAAAGTTCTGTTTTTCCCATTCCCGGCTTATCACTTATGAATATAATATTTCCTGAACATTTCCTTTCCAAGATTTTGTTCAGAAGAGTTTCTTCGTTGCTAGCAGAGAGTTCTGCAGCCTTGTAAAGTGAAGTGCCGATATCAGAAAATGACCCCTGCGTTGTGAGTACCCACTCAAAACTGTCGTTTTCTAAGTATTCAAAAATGTGTACACTTACATTACCACTAACAGAACCTTCAAAAGTGATGGAAACTTTTGAGAAATCTTGTACTGGTTCTTCTACATAAAACAGATTTGACTTGCACTCGTTAATATCAATATTTCGGAACTCATTTATGGACCTGACATTTGTACATTTGATTTTCTGGCCGCATGGAACTTTCTCCATTCCAGAGTGAATAATAATAAACAATTTACCAGATTCTGGAAGCCAATTTCCAAAAAAGTCTGCGCTCACGTTTCCACGACTGTACATTTTTCTTGAAATATAGGTTTGCTCACATATTGGGGGTTTGATATTTTTATCTAAGGCAGACAATACTATTCTCTTGGTCTTCAGGATCTCATTAAGTTGTGTCCCGTACAAGTTCAAAAATATGTCGTTGGACGTTTCACCATTTGCTGTGTCTTTTAAAATATCTTCAAATTTTATGCAAATGCCCTGTACTTGTATGTCAACCTGTTTGATAAGCGTATTTTGCTTGGTAGTATTTAAGTCATTCCATTTTACTGGCACATTAACAATTTCTGTCTCCAATATTTTAGAAAATTTATTCACAATAGCAATTTTTGTTTTTTGCTCTAGATTGTGCTCCCGATTGGTAAAAACGATAATATTGCGGTGGCTTAGAAAGTCGCAGATTTTGTCTTTTGAAAAATATTTATCTAAATCAGATAACTTATTACAAACTACTATACTTCCTACAAATTGTTCCCTACTAAAGTTTAGCTTCTCATATGCCAAACTTATAGAGTTTTGTTCAGAAATAGTGATTTTATAATTTGCAATCACATACCATTTACGAATAACCCTTTCCTCTCCAATTCCAGAGACCTCGATTTCCAGGAAATTGGATTTGTTCACGTCAAGATAACATGTGTCCAGGGTGCGAAATTCTAATGTCATGGCGCCATCCTTTTCAAATGTGAAGCGATCCTCTAGCCAACCTTTAAAAGAGCATAACCCAAACGATATGTTGAATCCTTAAATTTAATTCAATATTTACAACAAATACTTATTATTAATTAGAATTTTTAAGTTCATTACCTTCCTCCAGATTTAGCCACAGGGCAACTGAGAGTTGCTCTCCAAATCTCGTATTCTTGTGCTCATTTTTGTCATCGTCGTCAAATAGACAACATGATGAATACTGACTTTTGAAGAATGGAGGATACGCTCCTCCCGGATTTAATATAGCCGTGTGCTCCTTGTACTGTTCCCAGAGAAACGGCAAAAGTTTTGGAAATCTCGATGACCAATAGACTAGAAACTTCTCGTCACAGAATACAAACTTGTCCGAAATTTCCCTCCCCCATCCTAAAGTCCTCAAGACATCTTCACTAATCAATCCTTTATGTGAGTATTTGTTTCTTATGACGCCGAGTAGATCGGTAACTAAGTTTGGGTCAAGGTCCACTAGGTTCTTTCTAGGAGCTCCATAACGGTTTATGTGTGTTCTTAGGATTTTAAAATGTTCCTTCGCCAAACTGCTCTCTTCATTTTCGTTGATGACATCTTCCCAGGTTTTGCCAACTGGCCATATTTCACAATTTTTGGCATTTTCGTTCACTCTTGTCTTAATATCTATCGTAAGGCCATGCTTTGTGCCATCGTGGCATTTTTCCAGAAATTGGATAGCTTTATTCGATTTCAAGATGATGGGAGATGACAGGAGCACCTCAAGGGGGACCACAACATTCTGGATAGCTAATAGCAAGGAAAGTTGTTCTGTTTTAGTGCTTTAATAAGTAGTTTTTCTCAATGTCTATTCATATTAAGACATTTTATAAAATTGAAAATATTTACTTTTTTCGCATTCATTGCCGTATTTGGTCACTGTTGTGTCTTTCAGTTGCTCCATGCTTTTAAAGTAGTTTTAGGAATGCTGGAAAATTGTAAACAAAATGCAGACACATATTATGCTCACATAATATTAGATAATGTTTTCCATCTTTCCGCTACACAAGTTAAGTTCAAGTAAACACATTCCTGAACTTGTAGAAACCTGCTAACAATTTTTATTTTGTATTATGATGCCTTTAAATTTTGTATTTCCGAGCATCTTACTTTGGATAACCCACAGACATAAACAAGCAATCTACCTAGTTTACGTTTCGGGAACAAAAATATAATTTTAGATAGTATTTGTAGCACATGAGGCTTAAGAATAAGTTAACTTCATAGTCACACTCAAATTCTGGAACACAACAAATCAAGTCTTCTGGTTAAAAAAGTACAAACCACACCTTTTCACAACTTGTGGATTAGTCAGCACGAGAAATAAAAAAAGCAACAGGTGTTAGACTTTGTTTTTGTTGTCGATATAACATTTGAACTTTTCTTTAGCGGCGTAAGAGCTGGATAGAAAGGGATCAGTTTCAGACAAACCAGATGAGAATTTCTTGTTTTCACATGTAGTATCCATGCGTTTATTTTACTACATTTACCATTCATTCCATGCTGACAATCTTACGCTTTGCTAGGATGGACAGTTTTATGATCTCAACTAACCCCAGGTGATTCTTATATGTATTTTGTATGCCACTCCCCCAATACATTATTTTGTTATATCATCAAGGTAGCCTCGGAACCGCACAAATTTACGATTAGAAAAGTGTAAAGGCAAAAGGATGAGTTTTCATGAAAAATGATGAAAGAAATTCTACAACTTGGCAGGCTTTAGATTGAACATTAAGAGAATCAGAAATACGCTGCTGGAGAGTATGCACAAGCTAAAGTTGGGAAAAAATGCTATGTTCATTTCAGTGGCATTCTCTCGTGCGCGAGTGCGGCTATGATGAAGTATGAAAACATAATAGAAAAACAATTACGCGCTTTTATACAAATGGAAGTCCAATAAAAGGTTTCTAACTATAACGTTTAATGCTTAAGGCAATTTTAGTGCAATAGGAAAGTGTGGAAGAAATAAATTTAGCCTCTGCAGTTTGATTCAATGTTGCTGGCATGTTTTCAACTTAACATCAAATTTTGATGCAAAAAATTGCACATATAGTGCTTAACATTTTTTAGTCTCATTTCAGTAAAAGGCAAAGCGAAAGGGAAAAGATGCGCTAAGAGAATATGAAAAAACACTTGCCTATACATAAATAATCCATGCATTTGGTTAACTACGATTACAATTTATTCCATATTGACAAGATGTTGTGCTCCGCTCTATGTTCTCAACTAACACAAGCCGGTTGATGCATGTATTTTGTATGACATCTTCTAAAATGTTAAAAATAGTGTCGTCATAATAACCTGAGAATCACAGGGACTAACGGTTTGAGTGTATTTAGCAAGAATTCTATAAAAGCATTCAAAATTTTTTTCTCATATTTTGCTACTCATCACTTCTGATTATGGGTTAACATTTAATAAAAGTTAGCAAATTTAAAAATTGAAAATGTATGAAAGTTTTTATATAAAACACATGATATTAGATGATTACATTGCAACCTATTTTGTAATTATTGTAAGGTGCTTTAATAATATACGTTTTATCTAATAAATGCTATTAAGGAGTCGCTTTATATCTTCAATCCACAAAACTTAGTTATAAATGAACCTATAAATGAAACTGTATGAATATGGGACATTTTATTATTTAAAACAGAGTCATAGTTGGTAAAATGAATTTTACATTGTCTTGAAATTATTGATATCTACAAATATAGAAACATAAAAACTTGTATATAAAACAAATTTAAAACTAAAGAAGTTCATATTATTTAACAAAGTTTTTAAAGAGATTTTAAGCTGATGATATGTAGGAATATAATGAAAAGTAACAGAAACAAAGAACACATCATATGAAGCATTTGTTAATTTTCTGTTGTGATTAATCTCTCAGTGGCATGTCGGCATGTAAAGTATCCCACAGAGGATTCTCTGACCTTAACTGAAACGAGAAAAAGAAGTTTAGTTTGAATATTGTGAAATGTATTATCCATATATTTTTAATCCCCAATAAGCAGTTCTATTACCTGCTCGCTGATGGAGAGCTGTGTGAGATTGAGAAGCTGCTGAAATCCAAAAGCAGCAGCACAAAAGCCTAACCTCTCAACGCAGTATCCATTCATTACGAATTTTCTAAGATCTAAAAAATTGAGATGTGATTTTTTTCGAAAAAATATGAAAAATATAAGAAAATATGAGAATTTTACAAAATGCATGGTTTAGTGAATACATCTAGCAAATTTACTTACGTTTCAAATTAAGAATATTTGCTTTTTCCGCTGGATATGGAATGCAGTTATAATTTTCATTTCCTTGTTCATTTATGTTTCCCACTGTGACAATGTCCAGTCCAGTGATTCCTGAATCACCACCCCAGGGCAAGCTATGACACTAACAAGATGTAACACTTGTAAGATTTGTTAATTTTGGCCAACCACCACAAACTACAGAAATCTGTCCATTGTCAGCGTACATTGATAAAATTTCAACATTTGAAAGGATTCCAATGAAGATTTCCAAGTCCTGAGTCTTAACTTTCCTTCCCAGTGCTAGTTCCTTGCAGTGCTGATGTGTGAAGTCAGGCATGTCAAGAAAAATATTTCCATCTGAATAATCAATGTCTCTTATTTTGAGCTTTTCCAAATTCGACATGAAGCAGAGAAACTGGAACGATGAAAACATTCTGGAGGTACTTATTTCCAATTCCCTCAAATTTTCCAGCATTAAAGGGTTAGCCCGGCTACTCGAAAATATGATGTTCGTGTCCATACAGGGTTCGTTGAAACTTCTGAACAATTAAAGCTTTTCAAATGTCTCTCCATGACGATTCAGAATCGATTTCAAATTGCTTTCTCCACTTAAACCATCTGTGCTCAGCGAAAGTCTTTTTAGATGACTCGGATCCAATAAAAAAGTCAAAATGTTTTCAGACATATCTCCACGAGAATGTGGAAGACCAATTTCTGTCAATGGGAGTTTCCCAGGATTGGCTAAACGAATTGCGTGGAGGGCTTCAAACAAGTTGTCGATTACATCATCCTCTTCCCAGCTGCCGAAGCCATCTATTATTAAGGTCTATAAAATGAAACAAAATTATCTACCATGTCGATAAAATGGAAAGTATACTTTTAAAAGTATTTTTAACTCAAGGAATGGAAATATTGTGAAGAATTCAGTCCAGGGAATATCACATCTGACATAATACATTTTGAGCGACCTTAGTTTATGATGTGGGGTAAGATTCTCAGAAAACTTGAAATGCCTTGTTTCATCCCAAATACTCGGTTCAACATCAGGCTTCCCAAATTTGGGCAGAAATTGTTGAGTGATTCAAACCATTTGGTGTAAAAGTGAGTCCTAAGAATGATAAAATCCAGCTAGTTTATTTTCTTTTGCTTCGTATCCGAAATTCATAAAATTCCTCATTAAAATTAAAATATATAAAATTATGTGGATTATTCAATACTTTTGGCGATGGCCAGAGCGTAGGAGGCAAACTAAAATTGAAGTTATCATCTTCGTATTTTGAAATCCTTAAAATTTTGATGTAAATGCCGCATGTTATCCAAAAGTCCTTTCCATATTCAATACTCAGCACGGGAACATCATATTTGGAAAATGGTACAAAATTATCATCCTTTAGAGAATCCTGGAAGAACTTCACAAAATCTTGAATTCTAGCTGGCTGATTGGAATGAAATTTTACGGTAGCGGATGATCTCCAAGTATCCTTGGAAATATCTCGACAGAAAGTGGAGACTAGACGAAAATTCTTCAGGTCTTTTGGTGGGAGAAACATGAACAGATGCCTGAGTACCTTTAAGTTTAATTATTAAAGGACATTATTAGATTATTATTTAGATTTTAGTAGTGAAATGCATTGTGTTACAAAGAACCTTACCACTTCATTGTCGAAAATGGATGGCGTGTCCATTTTTCTCCAAATTTCAACTAGGAACAGGTTCCAGCGAAATTTAAAAAATAAAGATTTTTAAGCTGCATGTTTGTGACTATTTGCAATATTTATGAACCAACAAATCTTTCCAATGAAACAATATGCCATTTACTTTAACATAAAATATTTGAAATTATAACAAAACAGGATACTCACGTTCACTGGTGGTTATTCTGCTAGGAACTTTTCGGAAACTGAATAGAGTTTTGGGTGACACCGAGCAATTAACTTGTGATAAATATTTACTCAATATTCAATACAAATGCTTTTATCATTAAAAGAAAAAGATTTGTACTAAAATTCCTGTAATAATTATTTATAATGAAGTACCAAAAATAGGTTAATTGGAAGAATACACCGGAGAGCAACAGATTGCATGTGATACAATTCAATTGTTTATTGCTTGACTTCTGCTTTGTGCTCAAAATACCAACATAATACTGGCCAAGCATTTGTGAGTACGCCAGCTGAGCTATCAGATGGTGGGAGACGAGAATGGATGAGTTTGGATGAAAACTGATCAAAAAGGTAGAACGAGTCATGCATCTGTTAGCCCATTCCTCTCCTCAGAACCAGATTGCCTTGCCATATAATATGAATGAATTCGGTGAGAAGAGAATACTGATTATACCTTATTCACAGTTTTGTTCCATTGACTTTATTGAACACAGCGTTGTATGCATTTATGTGTGCTTTTGGTGCGTTGGTAGTAGAACAAAGTTCTTTCTTTACTCCAGTGGCATTCTGTCGTGTGCAAGAGATAATATGACACTAGAAGTATGAATATTTATAAATAAAATTTATGATTTCTATTGCCTATTTATATCGCTAATTATACAACTAATTAGGACATTACTATTTTTCTTCGGTCGGAACTCACACTTACCATTGAATACTTTGCATCGCAAATTTATTTGGAAAATTCAGTACCAGTACCTTGAAAACTTTAATAATTATTGCCATTAGTGGTATTACTATAAACCGTGTTGTAATGTTTTATTTTATCTTGGTAAACAACACAACACTGACTCCGGCAGCTAAATAGAAATAAAATTAGCGGTGGAAATTTACATTGGTAACTTAATGCAAAAAACATAATATTTTAAAGCTTAGGACTACAAACAGGTTGAGTTACAACAACCTCAACAATAACCTATTTTTTACTAGTTCACAGAAACTAGCATTTTTTGTACATCAATCTGCTTATTTAAATATAAATCTTCTTCTACATATTGACACAACTTTTCTCTTTATACTTTCGTTTTTTAGCAGGTCTACAACATCTGGACATTTTTTTTGAGCACATTGTTTTACAGAATTATACTATGGGGAAGAAAGTATGTTCTTCTGTTTGAGATGCAAGGTAGAAATTGTTGGGGAAAATATCTCAAAAGATCAGATTATCATTACGATCTCAGATCTTTCATATTCAGACAGCTTTAGTAAGGACCTACTGAGAAAGTTATTAAGTTCTAATACACTCGGTATAGAGTTTCATATTATGATTGATGGGCTGGACGAGGTGCTAAGTAAACATAAAAAACTGGCATATGACGTGCTAAAAATATTCAAAGAAGAGATCTCATGGGACCGAGTTTGGGTCACTGGAAGAGATTATTTGTTGGAAGAAGTGAGAGAGCAGTAAGGAGTTTTGGGCTACAAGTTTCTGCTATTCACAGAAACCGAGCAAATCAGTTATCTTAAAACAATTTGGAGAGAAAGTTTAATGAGGAATAATTCCAGCAATGGTGGTCACCATCCCGGTGATATGACGCTAGAAACATATGCTAAATCTCTCCTTTCGAAGAGTATCTTTGAAAATGAAGCACATCCAGCGAGCATTCCCCTTCAATGCAAAATGATTGCAGAAATATTTGAGAAGAAAGTGCTAAGCGGAGATTTTTCTTTAGATGACACAGTAGCTTTTGGTCTGCATACAATGTACAAAGAAATGTTAAATAAAAAGTTTAGAAAGAAAAGTTTACGAAAATTAAAACTGACTAAAGCAAATCAACAATTGTATTTAAAACTTATGAAGACTTATTTGTGCGCCCAATTCTCTTGTGGGAAAAGATCTTCCATTGCTTCAGAAGCTTGTCATTGCGTTTATATTAGAAATTGATGGAAACTTTTGCATTGATCGTTGATCTTTCACAAAATAAAGTTGATCTTGAATCCACCACAAAGAAAGAGAAATCACATCAGGTCAATTACAATTTATTTATAATAGTAGTCAATGGGATGAATGCTGTCAAGGAAAAACTCTGGTACAGTACATGTGTGTCAATTGGATAGAAACTTTTATTCCTGCTTAGTTTAATAGGTTAGGTTTGTTGATATCAAGGTTCAAAACATATTTTTGTAACCTCCTGAAAAGCGTTAAGCTCCGTTCTTTTTCTTGTTCGCAGCCTCTTTTTTCAGAGTTTCCTCCGCATCGAGATACGCTTGAAGGTTTTTTGCTGCAAAAGTGGCAGGTGCCTAAGCATGTGTGGGTTGTCACCAAGAAGTTTAAATTATTTAGAGTTATCTAAGTATAATTTATTTGAGATGCAATCTTACTAATACAATTCATTACCATTAGTAGAACCATTCCAAGGAAGAATGTCATTAACATGATAATACTACTCCAATTCATGCTTCAAATGCGAACAGAGTAGTTTCAAGGAATGTGCAAAGTGAAAAATAAACTCTTCTAGCTGCTATGGATCTGATTATTATTTGTCAGAACAGTATATGACAGATAGTTAGCATTCCCATTTCTTTGTTCTTATCTGTGCGTCATGTCCGTTGGACTCTCTTTAATGTAAGTTTATTGCATCGTAAATGGTTGAATTGAATTGAAGATAATCTTAAGCTAATACAATGGTTCGTAAGAGCTTATTCTGGATACTTCAGGCGTCTCAGTGTTTTTGTGTAATGCAATGTCAAATGAAGCGCAAAGCAGATGGAATCTTAAGAGGAGGTGTTGTCTTTTGCTGCAAGTTCGAATTCATATCTTTTGTTGAAAATGCTTTTACACTCAAGAACTTTTATCTAACTATAAGTTATGGTGTTGGCTGTGATTTATATTACCATACACGTCATATCAGATATAATAATGTAACACTTATTTAACATTTATTGTGACATTTATTCAAAACAATAAATATTAATAGAAAGTATAAATAGTTAGGATAGAGTTTGTTAATGGGATAGAATAGTGACTTTTTTCCGGCTTACATCATTATGTAAGGTTTGTTGGACCGAAAGTTCTGAGCTTATTAACCTCCTGAAAAACTTTAAGTTGCGTCCTTTTGCTTGTTCGCCGCAGCAGCTTGTTGCTTCTCAATTTCCTTTGCTTTTAGCCACGCGTCAAGGCCTTTACCCGCAAGAGTGGTAGGTATCTAAACATGTTTTGTGTTGTCAAAGTAGTCAAATTTAAATAAATTATTATTGAACAATTTATTTGTAATAAATCCTTAATTTATCACCTGTAGTAGAACCATTCCAAGCAATAATGCTATGGATATGATAAGTCTATTCCAATTCATGCTTTAAAAGTAAAATCAGGGTATGACCAAGGAATTATTATTAGTCAGTCAAAAAACAGAGAAGTGCGCCTTCTGCTGGGTTTTTGTTTTTGTCAGTGCGTCGTATCTGTTAAACTATCTTTAAGCGAATTTATTTCATCGTGAATAATTGCATTGAGTTTAATGACAACCGGAAGCGATAACGAAACCTGTTCCAGATAAGAGACATAATGAAAATATCTACGTCACGTGCTAAGAGATGCAAAGTAGTAATGTCATAAAAGTACCGTTGCGATCCGTTCAAGTATTATGATATGTAATTTTCATTTGTAGCAGTTTAAATATTTTATTTTATAAGGAAAGTATTGACAATCAAAATATTCAGGTATTCATATTCATATATTGTAACAAGGACGGGATATTTTGACTGATTTATTAATAATTTAATCATCATAAAGCATACATCATATCAAATATCATTACATTTAGGTTCATTTCTATAAATATGACTGGATATGCATGGACGTCATGCATGACTTTAACATTTTGTACATGCACTAGGGATACATTTTACATGCGCACCATACCATAGAATCAGACAGTACCCTTGCCTGGCCAATGCGTAGCAATGAACTACTGAAAAGTTACTTTTATTGTGAATCTGTCGAATCAAAGGTTTTGCTCAGGGCGGGGGCACAGGGATCAAATCTTGAAGAAAATAGAAAACAGCGTCACACTTTGTGACAAACATGAAAAGAATTAATATGTAATACGCGAGAATTGCATTGAATAGCCACAGCATCCAAGTTACACCTGTAAAAGCTGCTGCAAAAACAGTTAATCATTGGGAATAAAACGAAAAAGTTAGTGATTTATATTGAAACTAAAAATTATGTTAAATCGTCCACCCTTAAAAATGGCTGGATGTAGAGAAGCTCCTTGCGTGAAAGGCAACAGAGGCACCAGCAGATAAACTACTGGCAAGGAACATGAGAAAAAGGATAAAAAGGAAGTCCATCGACAGTAAAACCTGCGTTACAAAAATTAACAAATTTCATAGCTGCAATTTTAGAATTAGTTTTGTTTCAAGTTATTCACTCACCAGATCCACGATAGCAACAACTTTTGCCCATACTCGCCAACTTGAATTGTCCA
>JAQIXW010004807.1:0-11125 GCA_034700685.1 Willowsia buskii | reverse complement strand
AACTGAATTACCACCATCGTATTGCTCTTTATTTAGTTGAAAATATACTAGTTTCGTAGGACAATGACTCAAGTCTTTAAAAATGGCTGACATTAGATATTAATGTTTTATATTTATTATATTGATTACATTTAAGTGGCAAGGTACATAGCTAACATCAATTAAATATGCTTTAGGAACAATAATTATTTAAAGATAACGTGTATTCAACTTCTACCTGGTACAAATTTGCAGTAGATTTGTTGATAATATATATATTGTCTGTTCATTATACTCAAACAGTTTGTTTCGATTCATCTTTTTGTATAGTTAATAAAGTAACAGCAATTTCGCATGAAAACTTACTTCCAATTCTTTATTCATGTACACGTGCTGAAATAACTAGCACAATTACTTCGGAAATAAGGACCATTATTTTTAAAATGTTTGTTGTTTGTTATTCATAACCGAGTACGCATGTCAATTAACATGGCCAATTACCCGGCGGTAAAGTCCGATCAATATAAAACTTACATAAGCAACACATCAATAATTCTCCCCTCGAGAGAGTAGAACCACCAAGTGACAAAGTCATCACTTAAATTCATCAAAAATCCATATTTGACTCGAATTATGGAAAGTGAAATAGCACATTTATAATTAATTTTATTTCTCCGGCTGGGTTTCTTAGCAAGTACCATTTGGCTTACAAATCGGTGAATCCAAAGAATATTTTCAATCTGTGAAACAGTTGAGCACAGCACTGGAATAATAATCATTGCAGCTACTAAACCAACAAGAGTATAAATAAATGCTACAATGAACAGCGGTGACCGTACATCTATCTTCTCTGTCACACAAATCCACACTCCAGCAATAATGCCCCAGAAACAAAAGCTACCCGAGAGCCAAATCATTTTCTGAACAAATGGTTCCGATTTTTTGTACCATAACGAAATCGAATAATAATTTATACGAAAATTGGAAATGTCAAATGCAGCACTGAATTTTGAGCAAGTAATTAAATGGGTGGATCGAAAAATTAGGACGTAAGTCATCAAAATAAAAAATAAAAAGTATCGAACAATGCCAGCAGCAATATATGCAATTATGAAGAAGCGCACTCTACTGGCCATCTTAATTATTTCATTAGATCTGATTTCAGGATTTGGGAGAAATTTTTCCATTAAGAAATATATACCGTCAAGGTTCCCTGTGATTGCAGCTAGTCCGCATAAGAATGGGAAAATAGGACTCAGAATTAGTCCCAATATTACTAATGGCCATATAAACTCACTTCTAAAATTTTGTTGGTTCAAATTTTCATATTTATATTTTCTCGAAAGACGATTGTAAAGCACAATAAATTCGTTAAATAAGGTGACGATTCCAGTTTTGTAAGTTAGATATTGCAAATATGAAATGAAGGTCACCGCAACAGATAAAGTGAGTTGGACAAGAACGTTGATTCCCAAATATGATTTTCTCCGTGTTAGAAAACGGTATTCCAAAATCACCCACATATTTATTAGGGCGTACAATATTCCGGCAGTGAAAGTAGCCATCAGGGAGATTTTTGAGGACAGTGTTTTGTTGTATTCGAACTTTGTCAAAGATTTGTTCCAACGAACTGGGAATCCTGCGGCGTAGAAGAAGAAATCGGAATGAATTTCAAAAGCCAACTGCTCGACTTCTGAAAGTATTTTAGGTTTCTTGAGGTTTACAGAAGTTGACTTCATGCTTGTTTTATTCGACATTTTTACAAGTTTTTTAAAATACTTGTATAAATACCTACATGGCAGGTTTAATTGCATTTTTTGTGTGTGGATTTTCTAAATATTTCTGTGAAGTTACAAATGATTTATTGATTTTTCTGGGATTGTCCAAATTTATCTGCTGCTTTATGTTCCAACTTCATAACCTTTAATGAAATACGTATTTACTGTGAACTATAATATTACCGAACTACAATATTTTATAGTTGTTTGCGTGATTACACTGAAGTAGATTCAGAGTTGAATGCACAATATCCAGACATTTATGCTACAAAAGGTTTTTAAAAGCTATTTAAAATATTTAAGTAGTAAGTAGTACTAAAAGACAACTTATATAGAATTGATAAGTTGGGAGTATGTAATGAAGCATGTTACCAAATTTCCTATAAATTATTGATCATTCTGTTGTTATTAGAGGTTCCAAAATACTAAAGTATAATTGACTAGAAAAAAGCTTTCACATTTTAAACCATCTGAAATAATATACGTACGCTAGTACGCTTAATGTTTCTAACATGTAATTTGACTCCAAATAAAAATCACGCTTGTGTTCTTTTTAAAAAGAGTTAAGGCTAAATTCCACTACGAAATTATGGTAAAACTGACATGAAAGCTTTTGCTTGAAAATTTCATAAACGTTTGTTGTGGAAATGAAGAGGAATATGTAATTTTTATGGTTAACAAATATTATGGAAAAAGGAAACGTGAAGATATTAAATTAATTGTTTTCGGTCAATGATTCATGGACCCATCAAATATTTATTTTTAATTTGTGGAAGTAAATTAAATTCCAATGATGAAACGATGATCAATGAAATAATTTACCTTGTGGGTGAAAGGCATCTGACCTGTCTAATTTTACCTTGACAGCCTACTGCTTTCTAAATCGTTCATATCTTCCTACCTAAAATTGAAATAGAAATGACACACAGAGACAGACACACCAATAGCAAAACAGGAATTATCAGGTATATTAAGATTAAAATGAGAAAGCTGAAGTCACACAACAAATGCTAACGAATCAACCTATCTATCCATATGTGCAGAAAACTAGTTAATTTTTTATTAGATATTTATCATTCTAACATTTAGTAATGACACTAATGATTAATAGACTATTAACTAATCGAAGAACGTTTTTATCCACGAGACTGAAGACATATTATGAAATATGTCACAATCACAGTTCCAACCTATCAATTTAAAACACAAGAAAACATATTTATGTCAGAGTGCAAAAGTCAGGAATCTTTACAACTTTTAGAATGTTAACAAAACGATTAAAAGTATGTGCCACATACGTTCCATAACAAAGAATATGTTATTGTGAATGTGTTGCTGCCTCGAATTCCAACTTCCCGATTTCGTATCCTTCCAAGAACAACATGCAGCTCATCTATTGGAATTCCTTGTCTATTTTCGGGTATGTCCAGCCAATCGATTATGGAATCCAACTAGGTGTTTTACATTAGACACAATTAAAATTAATAATGCTCAAAGCTAAAAACTAAATGAAAGCTAATTGGTTAATCAAAAATATAATTTTAAAAACTTCACGAACAAAACAATGTATATAGTAAATACCTTCATACAAACATCCGCTGCAACGAAATATATACTGCAAACAGTAGTCATGAAGAAGAAAGTCATCATTTTAGACGCGACATCGTTGAGTACAAGTACGTTATCCAAACCACATGCCAAGTTCATCAACCCGCCAGCCATGTATGTAGTCAGCATTGTACCAAAAGCTTTGTTCACCTTTTCACACAAGTGGCGCATTGAATTATAACATTTTGAAATTTGTGACCAAGTTATATTAGCATTTTTTATATTAGATTTATTCCTGTTTCTGCTATTTTAGGAAACAACTAGAACCAGTGAAGCAGCTGCATTTGCTTGTTCCACGCGACCATGATTTTCTAAATCGTTTTGAATAACGTTTGATAAATCGTTTGCTGCTGTCCATACAGTTAGCACAGCAATTAGAAGGGAAAGGTCAGGAAAAAATACAAAGAAACAATACTGTATTCGGCCGACAATATTTGTACCTGCTAAGAAGTAATCTAAGGTTGAGTAGCTAACAAAATCTATGGTATTATTAGATTTAAATGGGCTATTGCTCATGAAAAACGTGTAGTGAGCAGATGCTACGAGATTTTGATTCCACGAAATGTTATTCCAGGTTGATGAAGCATCAATAACAACTTCTATCATGGTGAAGCATATTGCTGCAAGCGTAAAGACTAGGCAGAGAATTGTACTGGAAATTTTACTCCAGGTCTGTGAAAAAGACAAATTGAGTTGGTCAATAATATATATTAGTTTCCTCATGAAATTACAGAAATATTTTACCTTTTCATCGGAGAAAATTTTGCTATCAAATTGAATGAAGTTAACGATTTCCAAAATTTTATACCCATGAAAGGCGAATTTCATCATTGCAAAAATAATAAATCCTGCATTTGTTAAATTCCGAAATAAATCAAAATACACAGCTGGATTTATACTATCTCCAGTGGAGCCATTCAAATATATTGAAATGGCATGCCGTCCAACTGCCACATTATAAAGCAATGCCAGTATATTGGAAATTGTGTAAATGGCCAGGTGAAGTTTTGATCTTTTTAATTTAAAATGTCCATTTTTGTCGTAGACAATGCGAAAGGAACTGTTTAAAAGATAGTATGTGAATTGAAAGTAAACTACAAAAAAGTTTGTTAAACTGTGCGCTTGTCGAGGCATTGCTCTACTTGCTAAGTATTTTGCTAGTTTTAAAATTTGGAGCTTACGAGGAATGCAAAACTTTACGTAGCGTGTTTAGACAAGCTACTGAGTTCATGGCTTCCTTTCACCCGGAACTCCTTCAAAACATGTTAAAATAGCCATTACCAACGTAAAACAAGCGTATTTAAATAAAACAATATATGGTGTCACGTGTACATTAAAAATGTAGATTAAAAAGCTACTGCGACATAACAAACAACTTTCATAACATCCAAAATTAACATGCTAATGTTGAGGCTTGTGAAAAGAGGTATTTAATTGTGCGACAATATAGTAGCAGTTGAAATCATTAGAAAATATATAATTCGCAAATGTTGTGGCATATCCAGATAGCTTTCATGTGATATGAAATTAACAAAAAATAATAATTTATTTCAGCTATTGTCAGAAGAAATGAGCACTACGTAATCCATCGATAAGAGATCCCTCACTTCGTGATAATATACTTCCCGGATGAGCACATTACGTCACATTTGCGAATTTGCGTCACAGAATTAAATGCGATGGTCTGGGTTTAGCATTACTTTTTTGGCTTTGGAGCATTGAGCATGAGTATCATATTTGTTACAGTATACAGGATACTGATTGCTGGTTCTTAAGATGATAAATACTTACACCTACTATGTATTAGCTTTCCTATAAATAATACACAAACATCCTGCAAAAGCCGAATATTATTAGCACTGGTATTTCAAATATATCTGGATTTTAATTTCATCTTTTGCTCATATTTCTAAAGAAAAACACAAAACATTAATAATCCTGTCAATCAAAAAAGACTCTGATAAGATGAAATGAAAGTACTTAACAAATACGAAAATACGAATATACGGTATCAAAATTTACCACCTGGCTGAGAAAATTTGAACCTTCTTTTTTCCGTTGGAGAAACGAAATTTTATTGGGTCAAAATATTGACGCATGGTAGGAATGTGTAGTCCATCATTAACAATGAATTTTGAGCACAATGATCTCTTTATATTTTACGATTATGTCGACGGCTATGTTTCTTTAAATTAACTCCATTGATTTTCCCGTGCAAAGCAATAAAGTAATGTCAGTGAATAAAAACATTGAGCGTCCAACGAAGCTTTACAAAATACAAATTACAATACCCACTGAAAACTAATTAAATTAAAAAATGAGAAATCGTTTCCAACTCCTTACCGTTAATATTTCTCTTGCATCTAGACATGTTTAGAATGAAAGATCAGTTAGCTAATACTTATGATACTCAAACTTTCCAGACTGAAGGCATATTATAAAATATGTCACGATTGCAGTTCCAACCTATAAGTTTATAAAAACATAAAAAGTATATTTATGCCATACTTCAAAAGTCTGGAATGCTTACAACACTGAAATGTAAAGAAAACAATAATGAATATGAGCCACGTACGTTCCATAGCAGAGAATATGTTATTGTGAATGTGTTGCTTCCTCGCAGTCCAACTTCTCGATTTCGTACCCTTCCAAGGACAACATGCAGCTCATCTATTGGAATACCTTGTCTGTTTTCGGGTATATCCAGCCAATCGATTATGGAATCCAACTAGGTATTTTACATAAGACACAATTAGAATTAATAATGCTCAAAGCTGAAGGCTAAAACAAAAACTCTGTCATTTGCTGAATATTAAAAACATAAAAAAAATATATAGTACCTTTTCACAAACATCCGCTGCAACGAAATATATACTGCAAACGGTAACCATGAAGAAGAAAGTTATCATTTTAGCCGTGACATCGTGGAGTACAAGAACTTTATCCAAACCACATGCCAAATACATCATCCCGCCGGCCATGTAAGTAGTCAGCATTGTACCAAAGGCATCGTTCACCATTGCACACAATACGCGTATTGAATCATAGCATTTCGAAATATGCGACCAACTTATATTACCATTTCCTATTTCAGACTTATTTCTGATTTTGCTATTTGAGGAAACAACTAGGAACAGTGAAGCACATGTGTCTGCTTGTGCTACGCGACGATGATTTTTTATATCATTTTGAATAACTTTTGATAAATCGTTTGCTGCAGTCCACACAGTTAGCACAGCAATGAGGAGGGATAGGTCAGGAAGAAATACAAAAAAACAATATTGAATTCGGCAGACAATATTTACACCAACTAAGAAATAATCTATAGTTGGATGGTTTGCGGGTACTGTGCTGTTATTCGTTTTAATTGTGCTATTGCTCATGAAAAACGTATAGTGAGCATACGCTACGAGATTCTGATTCCACGAAATGTTATTCCAGGTAGATGATTCATCAAAAACAACTTCTCTTACTGCCAAGCTTATTGCAGCTAGTGTGAAGACTAAACAGAGTATTGTGCTGGAAATTTTACTCCTGGTCTGTGACAAAACGAAATAAACTAGTCGTTATGCTACAGTTTCGTTTTTAAATTTCATAAAAATTCAACTTATTTCGAAATATGTTACCTTTCTATCGGAAAACAATCTGCACTCAGATTGAATGAAATTGACCATTTCTAAAATTTTGTCTCCATGAAATGCGAATTGTATCATCGCAATTACAATAAATCCTCTATCCGTTAATTTACGAAATAAATCAAAATAGATGACTGGATTTGTATTCTTCCCAGTGGAACCATTCAAATATATTGAAATGACTTTCCGTCCAAGTGCCACATTATAAAGCAATGCCAATATATTCGAAATTGTGTAAATAGCCAGGTGAAATTTTGATCGCTTTAATTTGAAATGTCCACTTTTATCGTAGACAATGCGAAAGGAACTGCATAAAAGATAGTATGCGAATTGAAAGTAAACTACGAAAAAGTTTGTCAAACTGTGCGCTAGTCGAGATTTAGACGACATAATGTTGAAGCAATTTTTTTTCCTAAGTAAAATGAAAACCGTGGTTCTGAAGGGAGATGTGTTTTTGAAATTGGGAGGTTAAGGGGATTCAAAACTTAACGTTGCGTTTTTTGACAAGCTAGTGAGCTCAAGGCTAAATTTAAGACGAGACTCTCCCAATTATGTTAAAATAGTCTTACAATTAGTTTCAATACGAAAGTAGCCCAGGCGTCTTTACAAAAACCTACATGGTTTCATGTGCGCATTTAAAGTTTAGATATAAAAAGCTACTACGACATAACAAACAGCTATTATGGCATCCAAAATTAACATGATGTTGTCAAGGCATTTAGCAGAAACTGTTGATAATTTTGTCAAAAGAGGTATACAATTATGCCACAATATAGTAGCAGTTGAAATAATTAGAAACTATATATAATACGCTAATGTTGTGGCATATCCAACGGCTATCATGCGACAAAAACTTAACAAAAGAAATTTATTTTAGCTATTGTCAGAAGAAATAAGCAGTGTGAATTCAATGGATCAAAGAAGACCAAGCCAGGATTCGTGATTATGTATTTCTCGGGATGAGTAATCATACGACACATTTGCACTACGACCAAATTAAATGCGATGGTCAAGGCATAATATAACTAATTTTTGGCTTTTTAATATTGACCATCAGTATCATAATCGTTCACAATATACAGGATACTGATTGCTGGTTCTGAAGATGATAAATACTTACACCCACTATGTATTAGCTTTCCTATAAATAATACTCACTCAAACATCCCACAATACCCGAATATTATTAGCACTACCTTACAAATATATCTAGATTTTAATTTCATCTTTTGCTCATATTTCTGCAGAAATATACAAAACATTGGTAATCGTGTCAGTTAAACCTAGTAATCAAACATTAATTATATTACAAGCTGAAAATAAGCACGCCAAGCTAGAATTCTGTAAACTCACATGCTTATCGGAATTTACATTTTATATACGGATTCATAAATTAATCCTGATTTATGCTTATCTATTTAATTTTATTATATTTTATGTCATAAATGTTACAGATAACTTCCCAAAAATAATTGCATGTTAGGACATTTCAAATAGCTTTTTATTCCTGGAATGTATTATACCAAATTTTAATTTACACAAGCAACAGATCAATAATTCTATCCTCGAGAGTATGGAACCATCAGGTGACAAGCTCATCATTTAAAGTTATGTATGTTCCTTATACTTCTGGTGAAAAGTAAGTCATAAATAAAAATCATTCAATTGTTAACATTAAGCAAGGATTTTTAAATACAAAATATAATGCTCACTGTAACGTCCGAAATAATCTGCTTTAAATTAATAGTTGACGTATCTTTTCCAATTTCTTACCTTAAATATTTCTCCCACATCTTTACATGTTTAGAAATAACAGAAAAATAGCTAATACGTGCTGCAAATTATTATACCACACACTCCACTTTTTTTTGCTTGTCCTACTCCAGGTTTCGAGACTGAAGACATATTATAAAGTATGTCACAATAACAGTTCCAACCTATAAATTCAAAATATACAGAAACATTTTTATGTTATGATTCAAACATTTTTACAACCTTTTGAAATGTTGACATTAATCAGTTTAAAGTACGGGCAACTTACGTTCCATAACATAGAATATGTTATTGTAAACGTATTGCTTCCTCGTATACCAACTTCTCGATTTCGTATCCTTCCAAGGACAACATGCAACTCATTTGTTGGAATATTTTGTAAGTTTTCGGGTGTATCCAGCCAATCGATTATGGAATCCAGCTGTTTTATATAAAAAACACAAATAACTTTCGTAATTTAGTATAGAAAGAATATGAATATTTAACAAATTGATCATTATACAGTACCTTTTTGCAGACATCCGCTGCAACGAAATATACGCTGCACATTGCTACAATAAAGAACAAAGTTGTAATCTTGTCCGTTATGCCAACAATTACAAGTACTCTATCGAAGCCACATGCCAAATACATCAACATGTTGGCCAGGTATATTGTCAGCAGAGAACCAAAAGCGCTGTTCACCTTTTCACATAAATGCTGTATTGCATAATAGTTTTTCAATATATCTGACCAAATTAGTAGCATGTTACTATCTTTTATACTAGACAGATTTCTGTTATTTACAGAAACAATTGGAAACTGTGGGAGATTAAAATGTTCTTGTTTTCTTAGACGATAATTTTTTATATCATTTTGAATCAATTTTGATAAATTGTTTGCTGCTGTCCAAACAGTTAAAACAGCAAACAGGAGGGATAAGTCCGGAAGGAAAAAGAGGAATATATATTGCACCTTGCCGACAATATTTGCACCGGCCAAGAAATAATCTAAGGTTGAGTAGCTAATAATATTCCTCGTTTCAATTGTGCTATTGCTCATGAAAAACGTATAGTGAGCAGGCGCAACGAGATTCCGATTCCACACAAAGTTACTCCAAGTAGAAGAAGTATCGAGAACAATGTCTCTTATGATCAAACATATTGATCCAAGCGTAAATACTAGACAGAGAATGATACTTGGCAATTTGAGATTTGTCTAGAAAAAATTTAAAATTATTTAAGCAAAAAATTAGAATGTTAAAAACTATTAATGTTTAATAAATTTTTTATAACTTTTAATAAAACCTGCGAAAAATACGACTTGTTTAGAAATATTTTACCTTTCCAGCCGAAAAAAGTTTGCTTTCAAATTGAATGAAGTTAACAATTTCCAAAATTTTGTCTCCATTAAAGGTAAATTCATACATTGCAACAACAATAAATCCTCTACCTGTTAACTCTCTAAATAAATCAAAATACAAGGATGGATTTATACTATCCACAATGGAGCCATTCAAATATATTGAAATGGCTTGCCGTCCAACTGCTACATTATATAGAAATGCTAATATATTCGAAATTACGTAGATGGTCAGGTGAAATTTTGATCTTTTTGATTTAAAATGTCCACTTTTATCGAAGACAATGCGAAAGGAACTGCATAAAAGGTAGTAGGTGAATTGAAAGTAAATTACTAAAAGGTTTGTCAGACTTTGCGCTTGTCATGTCAGGCATTATTCTAAGATTCACACAATATATTTATTATTGAAATAAAGGCTGCAATTCTGAATAAAGCTGAATTCTTGAAATTTGGAGCTACAACGACATAACTGAAATAGTTTTATAACATCCAAAGTTAACATCCTGTTGTTAAGGCTTATATTTTGCTGAAATTGCTCATAAATTTGTTACGACATGTTTTAATATGTACAAGAATTTAATTAATTAATTAAATTTTCTTGTTACATAATTAAGCTCTTGTCATTAAAAACGAGCACTATGTATTCAATCAATGAAACCATCATCGTGACAATAAATTTCCTGGAGAGCACTCACACTCTTACGATGCATTAGCGCTGTAAACAAATTAAATACCATAGTCTTCATTTAATATAGCTTGTATCATTTTTGGGACATTTGACATTGAGCTTCAATGTCAGACTCGTTTAAAATATACAAGATATTTATTGGTGGTTCTAAAAATGATAAATACTTACACCGGCTTTCCTACAAATAATACACTCATGTCTTGCAGAAATCGAATATTAGTATTGCCATTATATTTGTATTTTAATGGGAGGTAATTTTTGTGCATCTCTGGCTCATTGTTTTATCCTTATTTTACGTACGAATATCCCGAGAGCCGAAAAAG
>JAQIXW010004806.1:0-11127 GCA_034700685.1 Willowsia buskii | reverse complement strand
GATTTGGCTATACCTTTTAATTTGTCAAATGAAAACCATTACATGTGCCCTCGTTTTAAAGTCACGCATCAGACCATTAAAGCCAAAAACTATAATTTTTAGGCATGTAATAAGCTCAAGGCATTTTCGGATTGATTCATTTAAAACCATTTTAATACGCATCTTTTCATTTAGATTTTAATTGCAGCTACACCAAACACTATTAAAAATCCAATTGATTCCGTACCCCCTCACATAAAGGTGTTTTTATGACAAGATTACAAATACTGCAATCAAATAGCTATAACTTTGATAACCTTTTGTGTAAAGTAGTGAAAAATGCATGGTAAATAGATACAGGATGATCATAACCTGATGGGTAGTTTCATTTCATTCAGACGTTTTATTACAGCTTTAAAAAATTACATGAGCTGAGCACACCATCACTGGTACCATTAGATATAAGACGCATGCAGAAAACTTGTGATTCAATCCAACCATCCAACCATCCAACCCAAGTAAGACAAAGTTGGATTTTATTGCAGTTGTTTAAACAAAGTGCAGTTTTTTATCCCAAGTATTAAGGGAACGGAATGACACAATGAAAATTTCATTATACACAGTCTGCACAGAATCGACTTCAGTGATCATGCTTATAAGTTCATCTTTCAAAACCATTCAGGGCTCAATTGTTCAATACAGCCAGAAACCCGAACATTACACTTTTCTTTAAAAAATCTATATAACATTTGAAGAGATCATTTTTGTTTGCTTTGGAATATACTATACATTTTCATTTTGGTCATGTCACAAATGACAAATAATTCGTACCCTTTTACCTTTACGAAAGGAAACCGTATATCTCATTCACCAGTAAGATCTTAAGATTTAATCATGTATATCTAGAGGACAGAAAGCTCTCAATATTATGATACTTGCGAGAAACTAAACTTTCTTACTTTATTGCTTTACGTTGCTCATATACATTCACCAGCATCACTCTTTCATCTTTACTTTTTGTAACTCTATTTGGATGTACTAAACCATGTACCTAAAATGAGAAAAATACAAAAGAAAGGGATGTCTTTTGATGAAATGAAGTTTAAAAAAAAATATTTTAAAAAGTTCAGATATCGGTAGTTCTTCACATTTATGTGTGTCGTGGCCTACTGATCTGACATATCCGGCATCCATTTCACTGCATGCAGATAGATATAAATGAAACCAGCTACATATTATATTATATTATACACCGCAAGCCGTGTGTAGCAATGTCAAGTTATAGAAAACTTAAACTAAATTTTATATCGACCAATCACGGCACAATTCTTCTCTCTCTAGTCTAGTATTATCATTGTCATAATATCATGTGCATGTGCTGTATGTTGTGTGAAATTGTGAGCAATGTATACTACCCGATGCCATAATAAACATAAAAAACAGTTTAATACATAATAAAAAAGTACTTTAGTTGCATGTTGCATATAATGCAGGAAAGCTGGTGTCATTATAGCGTGTAAATGTTGAGTACAAACCTATTAGTAAAACTGCATTAAAATGCGTCTTAAGAACACGAAAGTCAAGAAAAAATGGTCGCGTCACGTCCTCCTTTACCGATTGATGCATTATTATCATATGTAAACATGCATAAATAAAATGTTCTTTCCCTACATGTAGAATTCCTTCTAGCTTACATGTATATTGTTGACTGCAATAACCAATCCACCATTTTGGGTTATTTTTTTAAAGTTTATAATATATTCGTTGGCAAAAGGACATTTTTTGAGTGAAACATTGGTACTCTTTTTATTTAAAAATTAAAAATGCACTGTTATCAAACAAGTCACAATCAAACTCTCTGCTTTGCACCAAGATCATTTAGTACATGATCAAATGAGCTCTCAGTCTCGAATAATTTTTAACGAAACATTAAAAAGATTTAACATAAAAAGTTCTTGTTATGGAAAGTTTACATTGCTGTCAGTTTTTGAATTAAGAATTTAAAAGTTACGAATGATGTATAATATGTAATTGCAAAATGTGTATTTTAGGCAATAACGGGACAGACTCGCTCTCATCCGTTCCTGACGTCTTTACACAATGGTAGTCCACATTCAGTTCAAAATGAAACTTTTTTCACGCCCTTTTTCAGCTTTTCAATAATAGTGTATTACACTTTTTCACGTACGACTACAAACATGTCATGTATGTTTTATATGCATGTGCATTTAATCATCGTTATTACGACTGCGATTTGCAATATGCACTACACCGCAGCAAGCAACAATGGCATTGACGGCAGTATTATTTATTTGTACTAGACGGTAAGAGATACATATTACTACAGGTCTTCTATTAACCGACCAGACAACAACAACAATAAAAAGATGGCCAAGAAAATGAAGTACTTCTTGTTCTCTAGTATTTTAGTTGAGGGCACAATGTCATTTTGCACAATGATGACTGATGGGATGGTTTACTTATACGAAATCTGAAAAGCTGTATGCACACGGAATAAAAACTCTTTTAATGAAAAGCATGAAAGTAAGCAGCTCATTCTCTACCGAAAAAAGTATTCAAATTTTTGGCCGACTGTTGCTGGCGAGGCTTCACTGGCAAAAGTATAACTATTTTCTCATGTAAATACATACATACCGTGATTCATTACTCATATCATCTCCACTTTTACCAAGTCTCTCTTTCCACAAGCTTTCCCTACCCAACTACCTATATACTATCGGGTGTGAAGAAATATATACATTTAAAATTACACGATTTGTGACAAATTAAGTTGATAGTTGATCACTTTTCTTTGACCTTCCATCTATAATGGCAGCGTTTATTGTAGTGCAAAGTACAAAAGTTCATGAATGACTTAAGATGAATGAAAATGAGAAGAAAGGAAAGAAAGGAGTGAACCAAACTGTGTAGCACAGTTCTCTGTCGATTCTCATCATCAGTGCAGCAGGGTAACAACAAGAGGAGGTTTGCAATTGTGACGAAGCTTCTTTCTTATTGTCATTACTTGTCAAAGGATTTGCTTGTCAATAATAAACAGGCATGAAATGAATACTAGTACACTAGTGCCACACATTTTCTTCAACAGTTCACACATAAACTTAATCCCATCGTAAACTTTAGACATGCACAAAAGAAAAGAGAACTTGCTGGTGGCATTAGTAGTTACACCAAGAGCTGATTTCTTTCTGCCACTTCGTCTTCTTTGCAAAGGAAAAGGACGAAAAGACACCTACTACAGTAAAAACGGAGAGAAGCTACATGATGTTCTCCTACTGTTGCTGCTGCATTTTACTTTATCCCACAATCGTACCAATGATATGATCACCATCATCGTCTATATACTTGCATATTATTATATTAGTAAAAAATGTAGTGTGATGTGATACTTGTTGTGGTAGCTCGAGAAGGGAAAAACTAGCTTTAGCATGATTATATTATAGTGGTGGTAGTTTCGTGGTGATCACACCGTCTCATGTGCTGCGTTGCTGGTGGAGTACGAACGCGATATGAAGAAGCGTAGAGAACACGATAACACGACCACTCTCATCGACGAATGCACTTCTACGAGAATTCTAGGTCAATCGGTTAGTTGGCTTTGAGGAGCTTTCAAGACATCATGTCCTCACGGCCGTCTTGTGTCGGGAACCCTTCCAGCAATAGCGGGTCTTCTTCCAGTGGTAGCAGCTCCGCATCCTCAAGTAGTGGCAGCGGTTCCGGTAGTGGGAAAAACTCTTCTGGGTTCCCTAGCATTCAGGTGCATAATAATTTCTTGTTTTTTTAAAAAGTGTCACAAAGTCACAATAGAATTCGTGTCTCACACCAGCATTTGAAACGGAACATAAAGTTTCGGTGGGAAAAAACTAGGTCAAAGGTGATCGTGTGAATTCATTGTTATGCAATTTGTTAAAATATAAATAAACTGTGCAACGTATAAATGATTTTTAGTATATAGTTCATAGGCAAATTTCAATCAAGATCATTTTTTGATTCCAATAATTCTTCATACAGAGTTCTGTACAAAGTTGTTGCAAACGTGAGCAGCACGAAAATTGCATGCAACAACGCATGACCTAGATAATCAAGCTGAGTATTTCAAAAAAAAAACGAAACAAAGGGTTCTGCATGTCCCCAATATTAAGCGTTGGGGATGAGCCAAGAAGCTAGAATCGAGGAGAGTAAAAGGCTTTGAAAATGGTAATACACGCAGTAAGTCAAAATGCAAGTAGTAGTGTGTGGTGTTTACTGTTCGTTCCTTCCATTCTTATCGGATAACATCCACAAAGAGTGTGAGTGTTGAGTGACTTATTATGATGATGATGAGTGGTTATTTAGAGGAGATGAGATGTTTATAATATGTGTTTTATGATACTTGCTGTGCCCATTCATAGAGGAAGAATGTCCGCTGTCGTAATGATCATAATTTTATTTTGGGATCTTCAAGTTTACTTGCGATATGTTGTCTTTTCCTGTATGTCAGTATGACTGTGTTTGTATGTGTATTGTTCGTAGAAAAAATGTGCTTCTCTCCTAAAAATAATACACACATATAAATTTTCTCATATGGAAGAGCCTATCAGTACCACTTGCACTTATTGACTTTTTTTATGAGAAAGGAGGGCAGCGCACATGAAAAGAAATGCAATGAAAATAGATGTGAGGTAGGCGTGTGTAAGAATGTGAGATTAAAATACAGTCGCGGATGATGTGTTTTGAATTGGATATTTTCGTGGATAGTATTTACATTGTAGTAATGCGAAAGCGCGTTTAAAGAGAGGCTACCTACTGACTAATCCTAATCTAATGATAAATAGGTGCAAGTGGTATGGTATTAGTGATGGCAATGGCGTTGAAAATGAAATTTATGGGTTGCAAATTGCTGATAATAGCTTTGAGATCTTTGTATGCATGTAAATCGTCGGAGAAATTTAAAGACTATTTGAAAATGATTTTTCCTCGTATATTTGCATACTAATTATATCTTTATGTAATAAGCAATTAGTATGTATTCTTGTAGTTGAGAATAGTGTGCGTAGCTTGTAATGTGCAATAATATGCATTTTCTTTAAAGTTTCAGTTTCTATTAATCAAAATTTCAAACATGTGAACTTATCATATCATCTATCATGGCGTACATTGATCTGCTTTAAAACAAGGCTGTCCTCCTGACTTCACTCACGTGTGTACATGCTCGAATGCATATTTGGCACTCTTTTTGCAAAACAAACGCAAAAATGAAAGATCTATTCTATAAGATTATTTATTTTACGACCTTCGCACAATCGCTTGAAAATTGCGTATGGAAAAGTTTCCTTTGATTCAAAATGCATCTCTAAACTAATTTAGTACAGATTGATCTGAGCATAAATGCACAATTTCATATCTCCTCTGATTCCCATCTAATAAAATACTCTTCTTTGTTTTCCCGTTGAATTGGTGTGTAGGTGACAGCCCGTGTATTATTTGGTTCTGTCAATGCAATTTCAACGTTGCAGGCAGAGCGAAAGCGAAGGAGATGAAAGTGCATGGGCCTGACGAGTTTTGGTTTCATCATAACCATAATCAGGACGCAATCAAGTCATGCATTCCCGAGAACAACAAGAGCGACCGCATTCTAAAAGTTTGCAATAATAACCATAATAGTTATTACCACCGTCATAATAATTACAACCAAACACATTCCCCATCACCCACACCACCGCTTCAAAAACAAAGGAAGCAACAATCTACCAGCAACAGCGGTCGACAGTCATCATCATCATGGCGCTTTTTGCAGCCAACCTTGTCATCAGCACCAACAACAGCATCGTCTACTTCTTTACTCAGTGTTCCGTACCTATTTATAGTTACCTTTATCACAGTGAGCCTAATCATCACCGATTGTTCAGGCAATACCTTGACTGAAGAAGAAACCGTGACAAAATATCATAGCAGTAGTATTAGTCCTAAGAATAATGATAGAGTTAATTCTCCTGCTGTTGTTGTAAGAGAGCAACAGGAGGAGAAGGAGGATGATGGTGTTGGGAAGGAAATTATAGAAAAGACTCAGCCACATTATCAACTGCAGGATAATAACCATTCCCAGCATCATCAAGGCCGCAATTATTATCATCGTCGCCATCCACATGACAGTAGTAAAACAAGTAGCAGGGAAGCAGAGTCGTTCCCGTTCCCCACTTACTATGCGGCCTACATTACGAATGCCGTTGAGTCTGGTGTTCGTGAAGCTAACAATCTCTACGAGACAGTGGAGCCAGATCTCTACAAAAAGGGTAATATGAGACTTGCCTTTTTTTCTAGAGCTTCACATGCAATATGTGATTTTACTGAATAGTAATAGAATAAAATTGTGATAGTAGTGATTATTGCGATTATTAATATATATATAAGCTGGAAAAGAATGCATGTAGAAAAATGATTGAAGAATGAGTATAGAATAGTATGCTGTATGAATAGGATATCAATTATTTTGTGTGAGACGTAAACTCGATTTTATTTATTACCGATTCAGATCTCGTAATAAAAGGAGATCATCCTGCCTTTTACTTGGCTGCAATCAACCGTCAAAGCCCGAAAGCCAAGGAGCTAGCTAAATATGCTTACGCTACACTGAAAGCTACCACCGTTCTCAAGGAACAGTACGTTATAAAAATAGCCAACTTTTATTCTCCCCCCTCTCTCTCTCTCCATTTTTCCTTTCCATTGACTTGCAATTACACTCCCACCACCACCACCACCATTGCCATCATTGTATCCTTCAACTTTCACCGCGAAGAAAAACGAAAAAGTATGTTATCTCATGGCTTCGCAAATTCATTTTTCCATTTAGATTGGCCCAATTACGAGATGAAAGGGATCATCCAATTTCAGAGATTTCTTTGAGTGGCACTACTCTCCAGGGTCTCCAGCGTTCTATGTGCCCAACAAAGTATGTAATTCATAAATTACAAAGAAATCATAAAGCAACAAGTTTCGTAATAATGACACAGACTAACGTAGTGTAAATACACCTACTCGATATCTATATGTTCTGTGTAATAATGAGAGACTTTCATTCAGCTGTATTTACTTGCACTGTGAAAAGTGTATAGTGTAGCGCTATATTATGTATGTACTTGGAAATGAACTTGATCCAATCTAAAGTGTTCTTTTCTCATTTTCTTCTCTATAAACTTGTCCACTTACTTGTAGACGACAACTTGAAGAAAGCTGCCCACCGTGGACGTTACGCTTCAGGAAAGTTGATGGAACATGTAATAACCTCAAGCAGATGCACATGGGCTCATCTTTCCAGCCATTTGCACGCTATTTACCACCGGAATATGATGATGGTTTGTGAAATTATTTTTTCATACCCTTTAGCATTTCTCATAAAGATTATTACAGCATTTATGCCTCAGGGGAAATTCATGTATGAAGCGACATTTCTTTGAACTTTCCCCTTCCAATTTACTTTGTTTGAATTTGCGTGGAAGGAACTAATATTTTCTTCACTAAATCCCTGACTTACATGTAAAGACAGAGAGGAGGAGAAAGTAAAGTGCTTCTTTTTCACCGTGCGTGCCACTTTTTTCCCTTTCGATGACGTTTCTTCTCTCCCTTGACATCATTTTTCTCTGTATGTTCCTATATAACCTTAAAAGTATAATACCCACACTTTTTCCTTTACTTGTCCTCTCTCTCTCTCTCTCTCTGTTTTCTCATTTTTCAAAGCAACATCCTTCCGAATTCCCTCTCTGTAGATGTGAGTTAAACAAATATGTATGTTTCCCAAAGTAAACGGTGTAGGTGTACATGCATAAATGATTTCGCAGAATTGTAGTATATTAGAGGTTCCATATTATGCAATATGTTTTAGCCGAGTTGAAACGATTTTTTTTTCTTGCTTTTTTACATCTTTATGTGCACACGTAGGAGTATCGACCATCCGAAAGTCGCTTTCAGGGAAAGAGCTTCCTTCAGCCAGGAAAATCTCAACGACCATACATAAGGACGTTTCCAACCCATCGTCTACTTTCACTTTGATGGTTATGCAGTAAGTGGATTGAAAATGTTGTGAATATATATTTATATGAGTGATTAGATAATGTGAGTTACCAAATGATTTCCTAATTTATCATTGTCATTTTTTTTGGAAACGATAAACTGGTGGGGCCAATTTATTGACCATGACTTGACAAGCACTAGCCAGACGCGAGCTTTCAACCATTCCATTCCGAGATGTTGTAATGTACCTGAGAGACACCCGGACTGTATGATAATTGAAATTCCAGATGATGATCCTCATTTCAAACATTTCAATGGAACACAAAAGTGTATGGAGTTTATCCGAAGCTCTCCTGCACCTCGGAGCGATTGTACATTGGGACCAAGAGAGCAGTTGAATCAAGTTCATATAATAATAAAAACAATACTACTCCTCCTACCACCTTACTACTTTCACTGCATGCAACCTACTTCGCTCTTACACAAATTACATATACCTATTTTATGTAACCGTTGCTCTCAATGTAAAAACACCCCGACCACACAAATATAAAGTTTATGAGCAAGGCTTATAATGGACAACTTTTTTCTATTCTTTGTTTGTTTTCTCGACTGTCATGATGATGAATCAGCTAACATCGTGGATGGATGGAAGTGTGGTTTATGGGTCGACAGACTCGGATCTCCAAGCACTCCGGATGTTTACGAAAGGGCACCTTCGCTATTCCCACATGTCAGGGAGAAAGTCTTTACTCCCCAGACTGGTTCATCCACCAGAGGATGATTGTGTTTTGAGTTCACCAAGATTATTCTGCTTTGCTGCCGGCGATGGAAGAGTAAATGAGCAACCAGGACTTACCGTCCTCCACACCGTGTGGATGAGACAACACAATTTTGTGGCTGACAAGCTCTCAGAAATCAATCCGCATTGGGAAGAAGTACGCTAAAATAAACTTTTTTGAGAGTTGTACTGCTTGACTAATATATATTTCCACTTGCATGCGCAGCATTGGTATGACTTTAATGAAAAGCGTAAACCAAATTAAATTCACGCTACATTTGTTGCAAAATCAATTTCATTGTGCATTCATACTCGAACCCACTGGAATAAGTTGGAAAAATTATTCGCATGGGTTGACGTAAATCCTTTTAGATGTCATGATAAAAATCCTTCTTGTTTTGATGTTTTTAGGAAAGACTGTTCCAGGAAACGAGGAAAATTATTATTGCTCAACTCCAGTTTATAACGTACCGAGAATTTCTGCCACTGATATTGGGACCTGATGTTATTAAGGTAGGCCATTTCTATTATACATGGATGGGTGAAAAAATACATATATAAAAAACTTTCATTTTATACAATGTTTTTTTTCAATTTACATATTTTTCTCATTAACTTATTCGAAATGTTTTAAACATTTTTTTTTCAACGCTGCACTCGCAAAAAAAAACTCACCAAACATCAACACCTACCACACCTCTCAATCTCTTGCATCAAAAACACTGGTTGATCAGGTATTCGGGCTACGATTGCTGAAAACAGGTTACTATCACGGTTACAACGACACAATAGACGCAACAATACCATCCGTCTTTGCTGCTGCGGCGTTTCGTTTTGGTCACTCCCTGGTGCAACCGAACATCAACAGGTGTGACGAAGCTCATCGTGAAATGCCATATAGTAAGTACTAGCAAACAAAGTTTCATTGTTGCGAACTATGTTTGCGCACATGACATAATCAATAATCTCATTTATTTGATGCCAAACAAATGTAGACTATATTATACATATAATATCATAAAATTTGCATGAAAACAAGCGATGATTAGGAAAACCATACTACTTTCTAAAGCTCTGTCAAAGCCAAGCATTGATTTCTGCAATATGACGAATTCTTTGAGAATAATGTGCTCTATGATTTTTCCTGCATTTATGTTTTGTTTCTCTCTTTTCCCTTTTCACAGAAGTGGACCTGAGCCAAGAAATGATGAGCCCAATGAATATACATAACTTTGGCGAGGTGGATCGTATATCTTTAGGCCTTGTCTCCCAAAAGTCTCAAAGACGGGATGAGTTCATAACAAGCCAACTTACTAATCACTTGTTTAAAACTCGGTTTCATCCCGGGCTTGACCTTGCTGCGATTAATATTCAAAGGTAGATCAAATCAATTCATGAATTGTTTGCAGTATTGCAGTAGAATACAAAAAAATGCTATTAATAATCAACAGAGGAAGAGATCACGGTCTTCCTCCTTACTTGAGATGGCGCGATGCTTGCGGCTTGAACAACAAAGCACTTCCCAATAACAAATCCGTGATTGTTGACTGGGAAGATTTTTCTATTGCAACTGAAATTCCACCAGGTAATTTAAAATACGGGCAAATTCTATCACAAATGGTCGAGTTGAATCAAGATATGCTGAATGAAATTGTTTTTTGATGTTTTTAGAGAAAGTCCAGCTCTTTTCACAAGTCTACGTAGATCCATGGGATGTTGATCTCTTTCCTGGGGCAATGGTAGAATACCCGGTGAAAGGTGGCCTCCTAGGTCCAACATTTTCTTGCATTATAGCTCAGACATTCAGAAATCTTCGTCGAGGTGACAGATTCTGGTTCGAGAATCCCTCAGTATTTACGGAAGCACAGCTTCGGGCTGTTAGGAATATCACACTGTCTCGTGTGATGTGCGATACCAGCGACTCCATCAAAACTATTCAACCAATCGTTTTCCTGGTCCCACAAGGACAAAAGTAATGCCAAAACCAAAACACATGTCAAGGGCACATTATTGCATTGCAACCAACGGGTTTACTTTACAAATTTATCCTTAAATTCTTTTTAGGAACGCGCTCGAGAATTGTACGCAAGGAGAAAAAATCCCAATCATTGACTTCTCAGCTTGGAAGGAGGAACCCTTCTCTGAAGCCGCTTTGAACAGCTTAAGAGAAGGAGGGCTTTATCCGAGCCAACCATTTGAGGAGCCAATTTACTACTCGCTTATCGAGGCTGCAGAGTCCTCCTCTGCATCATCATCATCGTCGCAACATGAGATGTCAACGGACTACTTTGCAAATCTTCCACCGTATCTTCAAAAGAAATTCCAAACTTTATTTTCGTAACGCAACTTAACTTACATTTACT
>JAQIXW010004805.1:0-11127 GCA_034700685.1 Willowsia buskii | reverse complement strand
AATTTAGCATTTAAAAGATTATATTTATTTAGGTATTGAGGATTGGAGGACGCTTAAGTAACACAGACTGCATGAAACCTAATAATTACCTAACTTAAACAGCGCCATGAAAATGCTACTAGATTTAATCGTTCAAAATTATGTAGATTCAGTAAATGTAGATATTATTTAGATGTGATGCTCCCTTAAGGCACATGAAATAACATTCCAAAATTTTTACATTCAAATTGTGTTGATTTCAAAAACTATAAAATCTATTTACTCATTATTGTGTTTGTCCTGTCCAAGTTCATTAAGCTGAGTCCAATCCTATTTATAAAAATTAAAAGAAAATTTTGCACCATAAAATCATCACTATATTTTAGTGCTTACTGGTTTATCTCCAATAAGAAGAATTTTATCGTGGATCCTCCTCCATTTTGTAGCGATTTAGGTTCTGACTGGATCCCCGGATGATTAACCATGTAGCTGTCGTTGGAATAGAGTTGACTCGCTAAAGTACTGCAAACACAAAATGGTTGTAAGTTAGGATATGAAACTTTCGTTGTAGTAAATTTTAAAATGTTTTTTGTTAAGATATACAAACCTCATATAAATTATTTTCCAACACGACCGGAACACTCCTTTTTGAAGAATCAGCGATTGTAAATGAGCATCCTTTTGGTAGCCAAAGTAAAGAGATCGATGCGCTTCTGTATTCCTCTGGAAAGGTCTTTACCAAATTCTGAATAGTCAAGTCAATATACTTTGAATCACAAGAATCGAAACATTTTCCTAAATCTGCTCTACTCCAGGGATTTCGTGAGATGAAAATATTATGGGATGATGCCCGTTAACACCCAGATTGATATAATTTAATTCGAACAAAAATTTTTTCAAGTAGCACGTTTGGTAGTCAAAAAGCTTCGGACGAAGTATCTATCTACATTTCACATGTGAATAGCTCAAATGCAGAAACTTGTATGCTATCATATGCAAGAATTAGATACTTTGTGACAAATATTTCAGTTCAAACAAACAGTTTTTGGAAGAACTGAATACAGACTAGCATTTGAAGCAGTTTTGCTTGACTTTTCTCACCAGTTTCGGCTCGTACAAATAATAATTAAGTTGGGGTTTTTAAAAGTAGTGGGGTGATAATGATAGCTACCAGGCTTGGGTAATCACCAAAATTTTTTCAAGGGATTAGTGATTGTGATTAAATGAGGGTTCGGTTTTTAATAGTGATTGGTGATTAAAATCAATCCCAATCACCGGTGATTAGGTGATTAAGTATTAAATGAAAATACAAGTTGGATTAGGATTAAAGATTAATTTTATTTATACATTATTTTCTTTGGTAATGTAATGTAGGAACAAACAAATGCAATATATTAATAATACATATATCACAAATAGGTACTAAATATTATAATTAAATTTCAAGAAAGACAATTTCGTTTGTCAAGAACGTTTCGTCAGACATACTAGCTCTGTTTGGCCACATTATCAATTTTCCTTGGCTGATCCTCCCTACCTCAGTGATTAAGTGATTAGCAGTGATTAAGGGTTGCTGGTTTCGGGATTAGTGATTGTGATTAAATGTAAAAAATCTGAAGTGGGATTGGTGATTAAGTGATTAACTTAATCACTAGTCCCGGATTAAGTATTGGTGTTTCTAATCCGTGATTACCCAAGCCTGATAGCTACTGAGCTATTAACTGATCGCTCCCAAAGCACACGTATTACTAAAGGTGTTCCTGTGGACACATAAATTGATATTCAATTCATATTCGAATATTTGTCTTGTGGCAGTCGACAAATTAATATTTGAATCAAGTGGTTCAATAATATCTGTAATAAGATAAATTACGTTAGTAAAGTAGCTGGTTTGAAAGTAAAACTTTCGTTTCATTTTGGAGGTGGAGCTATGCAATTCAATATCATGGCTGCGTATTTTAAGTGTTTACCATGAAGCTCATATTGTATCAAATCAGACAGCCAAAAGTTACAAAAATGTACAAATGGTAACGATATTTCAAACTTTACTTATACAAGACAACCGAAACTTCATTGACAGACTCACAGAATACACGGCAGACGGCAACCACATAGTCGCATTTCACATTAGTTTTAACGACACTGGTAAAACTATGGCAGTATGTATTTAGAATTTTAACGATCGGTATATAAATATTTTGCCGTATATTGTCCAGTGCTTTCGACAGATATACATCACAAGATGGTGTGCAGAAACTACAGTAAATTTATATGTATTCTATATAGCATTTGAACTAGTGCTTACACATTTATTTTTTGATATAGTAACGGCTTTACACATTCAAAACCTTACATACGAAGAAGCCTAAAATACCAAGATACTGATAAGGTTCACGTGCACTGATGTTGCCGACAAATTTTTTAGCAACAAATACCTCAATGTGTAATTAATTCACATCCTGTTGTTCAACTGGATACGCGGATAGTTGTCATCTTTAAGGGAATAGATGGCTTTGTAAAGTTAATCACCAGCCTCTAATATAAATCCATATGCTGATTAAGGCGATATATACCACAACTAGTCCTGGCACTACCACAAAATTGGATAGACTCCAATAATTATAAAGAAAATCAATAAATCTTTTCTCTATAGCTGCTTAAAACACTATGCCGCATGGTCGGTGATCTTGTAAATAATTTAATACAGTTACGCTAAAATATTTCATTATCGCCACATTTTAAAAATTGGCTTACTTTAAGAAATAAATATGCATTCATCCGTAAGTACTAATTCGAACTATTGAGAAAGCTACAAAATACTTTGACACGGTAGCAATCAGTAGCAAGATGTACATGTTCACGACTTTCTAAAGTTCGATGAACCAGTAGTCAGTATTACCTACAAACATGGACGTGCTAAGTTCAGGTGACATAATGAATATGTTAATGGCCATCCACATAATGTGCGTTGATAATGTAAAATTTGATAGAAATTAGCCAATACAAAAACTATTTTCACTAAATATTATATGCCAGTTAAGATATATATAAAACACATAAAACAATAATATTATTTAAATTGTAATTTTTTGCTTGATATTCGGGTTATTAATTTAATTGGAGCGATGACCAGATGTAGATTGTAAATTTAGTGCTAATTATTTAACTAAGAAGAAAGAAACACTTTAAAATGTTTAAACAGTTTTCTCAACCGCGTCATACAATTTGTTGAAAGCTGCAAGAAGAAAATATACAAGAAGGCTTGCATTATTGAGGAGAATTCTAATACTATTTGGTATCTAATTGCTGACATCACAATTGTTGAATTAAAACAGAGGCATCAACCAATACAGACATGTATTTATGTATTCAGTTATATTTAGGTTCCTTGTGTGTTGTCAGTGTTAATGTGAGAAGACCAGTCTCCTTCAGTTTTGTCAGCTTGTGTTGACTTCAATTCGGGAAACATTTCTTCGAAAGTGGCACCTCTCTTATGTTCTCCCTTCTTTGCAGTAATTCCAAGATTATATTTTCTAGTAAAATGTCTACTTGCTGTTGTAGTGACACCTCTTGATTTTCTTGACGTACAAATTGTATTCATGTTGCATCTAGAGTAGCATAATCTTTCAACAACAAAGGACATTAATCCTGCTACGAATAAGACAGAGAGTATGACAAGAATGCCCAGAAAATCTGGCAGTGAAAGCCGGTTTCCAGGAACAATTTCGTTTGGATTTGGATCCTCTATTGGAACATTCCAATTGTATCTCTTGGCTGATCGTTCCCATTCGTCCCATTTTTCATTCACTCCGGTCTCTACAATTCTTGAATAAGTTTCCATCATCCAATGTCGGTTGACAGTGTACATCTCTAAAAAGCCTGATTTGATATTAAAGTTTTCAGGAAGCTTGAAGCAATCCACATAACTGATGTTCAAATTGTTTATGATATAGTTCTTGATATACAGTACTGCATAAGTTGGATCAGGTCTGGCATAAGAAAGCATATATTTTTTAATTAGAAGAGTTGAGAATGTCATGTCTGCGTTCTCCGGAAAGCTTTGAACACGAAAACTTGTATTTAGCTTTTCCAACAATCCTCTTGCCTTGAATTCTGCTTCAAATTGACTCAATAAACTAATCTGATTTTCACTGTTCCACAATATTTTGTAATCTGCGAGTAGTGCTTCTGCGAGAGTTGCAAATGGTTCGAAATGATCAGGCACAGTGAGAACGCTCATAATTCCATTTGTGTAAAACTCACAAATAAACATTCCCACAAATTGAAGAAGAACACAAAGACTGATCTTATTTAAGTACTCGTCAGCTGAGCTTCCTAAAAACACTTCATAGATATCGAGAATTTGCCATAACAGCAAATTGTGCACGTGCTTTCCAATTTGTCTCAAAGCCCATGTGATTGTTATGACTACAGACAGGACGCATATCCAAATCTTCAAAGTGAATGGGCTATACCATGGCACAAAATTCAAATGTCCGACTTTATTACCATATATGTCAGTCTTACAGTAGATTAAAACGGTTGTTTCATGGCGGCAGAATACGAAGCCGGTTTTTATCCAATAATACTTAAATACATCTGCTCTATAATATGTGTAAGCTACCGGTAAGATGAGATATTGTCCATAAACATCTTTTATAATATTTTCAAATACCGTTTTGTTTGCTCTGTTTAGATGCTTTAATGTAATGTTGTGACGTGTAGAAACCAATAATAAAGACATGATATGTCTGTTACATGAATAGTACTTTGGATTAATTGTATGCAGATTTTGACAAGCTAACGAGTCGATTTTGTACCAATAAAAGTAGTCAGTGTGCGTCGATGCCAAAAGAGCAGGAATTGTCCGACCATTTCCAATTCGAAAGTATTTTCGATGCGTTATCAGTGGATTCCTTAAAATCTTCATTACTGAATAATCGAATACTCCTGTCGTCCGGATACTAGTTCCACAGTACCCGTTGCAAACAACTTTAAAATGAGTTTTTAACTCTTTCCCGGGTGAAGTAACTGAAAAAAGCACAATTTTGAATGCGGGATAATTTCTCCATTTTTTACTGTACTTATTGACAATCTCAGGTTTCACTCCTTTGATTCCACGAATAATATTTACAATTAGGGTAGTAGGGTGCATGTTGATATAGAAAAATGGATCCCAGTCACTAATTGTCAATGTGTCATACGTTGCAATGACAATAGAAAATGGGTGAATGAATTTCATGAATTGTTTAGCTTGCAACTCGAACATTATTCTTTTACTAAATATCATATATCGTAAGGAATGGCTGCTATACTCAATTTTGCACAACGAAACATTCAAATAATAGAAATATAACTCATGTCCATCCTCGTAATTTGACAGTGTCTCCAAGAACGAACTCACTGCTTTTTGTAGAACCCTGTCTTCCTCGTTATTAATATTGCGTTCTGCAGAAAGTTTACCAAAGCAAGAAATCAATAGGAAGCACCACCACATGATGATAAACACTTAAATGATTTCAATAGTGACGTAGTGAGGATTTTTTGTTTGAAAATAGTAAAAATTTGGAATATAGGATATACTTTTTGATAACTTGTAGGAATTAAAATGATTATTTACTAAACTTTATCACTGACCAGTGTGAAAGTACACGTATTACTAGTGGTGTTTTTTCGGATATGTAAATAGATACTTAATTTTGTATTCGGTTATTTGTCTTAAAATCAATATTTGGATTAAAAGAGTTCGATAATATGTAGAGAAGTATCATTACTAAAGTAGCTGTTTTTGCAAGTGTGCGTGTTCTTAAAGCTTCGTATTTATGTTATAGTTAACAATCTCGAATACATTATTATAGTTGCATAATTTAAGTGCTTTCAAAGTTTACTCATTTTATATCGGATGACAAAATATCACCAAATTGAGCAAATGGTACAATGGAACCAATATTTTGACCTGCATATAAAAAACATCAGAAGTTTTGTTGACAGACTCACAGAATACCATGACAAGCACATGGTCGCTTGTACATTGAATTTTATGACACGGGTCTAACTTTTGTAGTGCGTAGTTTGTATATTAAAACCCAGTCTGTCCATATTTTGCTGTATATTTTGCCTTATATTTTGCAGCGTTTTCGATAGATATACACTACAAAATGGTGAGTACTAACATGTATTTTATATCGCATGCAAACTAGGGCTTATATGTTTCTCTTTTATATATATTAACAGTTTATTTAGTCCAAGCTTTACATATTAAGAAGCCTAGAATACAAGAAGACTATTTAGGTACGTGTGCACTGAAATGGACAACACATTACGGAGCGACAAATGCTTTTATGCGTAATTAATTTATATCCTGTTATTCAACTAGATATGTTAATAGTCATCGGCTTTAATGGAATAGCTGCCTCTTTTTAACCACTAGAACATGAATCAATATGATAATTAATACGTGATATACCGCAATTGGTACTAGCAAGCTCATAAAATTTGACAGGATCTTATTATTTTAATGACTTTTAATATTTTCTTTACTTGTTTAAGATTGTGACTGCTGACTTTTCATTGTATCAGTGAAAAGTGTGTAAATGCAGATACACTTCATGCATCTAATTGATGTTCTTTACTATATATTATGAAAAAATCACTATAATGCTTGTGAGTTGAATGAATCACATAAAAAATGCTCGGTTGGTACGACTGCAGTGGTAAAAATGCAGTTTTCCTAATAATAGAACAGATTTGAGCATGTATTTTTGAACAGCAGTTAAAATGTTTTTAACTCCAAATACTAAAAAAATTGCGCTTGCTTTCTTTAAAAATTAAGCATACGATATTCTCATATTAATCCGAAAATCTCCCACAACAGGAAAAAACAATAAACATATATTGACAAAATAACTCCCCGTTATCCTCGAATTCCCGATGAAAAGTCAAAAAATAAAATCAAACAAAGAAGGAAAATATCTCCATTTTTGCACCTTTATTCGTTTAAAACATATGAAAAGAAATTGATATCTGGAAAGAATCGTATATAGCACACATCATCGCATTCTCAGAATGTCAATATTTTTTACCGCATCTAAAAATGCCTTAAAGATCTTGAGAAATAGCACTTTATGCGTTTTTGGAGGGTAACGAGACGGATAACCGTTCTTTATATGGCTACCTGTACATTGTTGCCAATGTATCAGTTGTTGAGGGAAATGTGGAATTTTATAACTCAAATTTCCTTCACTTCTTCCAATTCCTAGATTACACCTTTGTGCATTCTTGCTTTCCAAATCTATCAACATGCCTTCGGATTGCTACTATCGGCATCATTTCAAGTAATTCTTATCCCCAACAATGTACCGGCCAATATGTCAACCAATATTTGGCGTTTCCACTTTTACAGTTACTAGGTATTTGTTTTCTGCTACAAAGTTTTTTAAACAACGACAAGTCTAACATAAAAATGTATGCAGAAATGTAAGCATGAAAAATTGAATGCACTAGCTAGTTCTTTTTATTTTGCACATGAATTTCAAATATATTTTTAAAATTCTAATTTCATTCTAATAATTCTTATATACTTATTTTTGTGTTGAATAATTAATATTTATATATGTATGTTAAATATATTTTTTCATAAGTCCGATTTCGAAAGTCAAAATTATAGAAATCAGCACCACTTTTGGCAGCTACAATCGACTGGAATTTTACATTGATCGAAACACTGCTTTGTAGACTTGCCTTGTGGGCCACTGCAAACATGACAACATTTGTCGCAGTTATCTTCCACTTCTTTCCCATTTACAAAGATTTTGACTGATGAGTGATCAGTCGCATTGATGTAAGTGACAGCTTTGCTGGCCCCATTTCCATTGGTACACTGCATGGGAACACAATTGCTACCAGAAACAGATGGCTTCCACTGACAAGAAGGCTTTGGAGGACAGGTGGGTACTATAGTGACCCCATTTCCACAAGATGGAACTTTTCCTCCAGGCGATTTCTTCACAAACCATTCACACTCCGTTCGGACTTCATTCTCTTGCAAGTGACGGGTGTAGCTGGAACATGCTATAAGTTGAAGGTGTAATAAAAAATATGGTTTACGTATATTTTCAAATCCACTTAAACGTGTATGAAAAATGAAATCATATTTAAATTACCTTTCTCGGTTCGTGGCATATTGCCTTTTAAAACATTTTTTTTAAATCCCTGCAAAAAATATACAAAAATACAAGTTCCTAACTGCCTGTTACCACTGCACTATGAAGGAAATATTAAATATGAGACTACTTCTACCATTGACTGTTTTTATACTTACGGTTATGACAAATTATTTTAGTAACCTCTGTCTAGATTCCTAGGTGATGACGTCCGATTGGCAGAGATGATGAAACTGAAAATCCCTAAAATGCATATAAATTCATATATAGCCCAGCAGTCAAAGTAGGCGTATCACGAATTGGTAAAATAGGATTGCTATAATGTAAAGGTTATAAATTTTTATAGTTTCATCGGCAATTACATACTTTTTTTATGTTCCGCTCTATCATTTTAAAACCATTGAAATCTGCATAGATGCATGTGGAAACAAGCATATTATGTCAAAAAAGCTGACATGTAAACTTACTTTTTAAAGTAGTTGTATTGATTCAATGAGTAATTTTCAGTTGAAATAGTAAATATTTTAAAATAGCTAATACGATATTGATAGCCCAAACCTAATTTATATGATATGTTTGCACATTGCATCAATCATCATACCATTTTGGTTATCATGTCAGAATAACTGAATAGCATGCAAAAAACATGCAATTAGTCAGCCCCATGCAAACATTAAAAAATTATTTCTAATTTGTCCCATTTAAATAATATTTTATTCCCCTATTTTTACGAGTATAACAATTAATGCAAAAAAATTGTTCAACAATTTATCTCCAAACATTCTTTCTTCTTCTGCGGTGGTACTAACAATTGTAAATACAAAACAAGGTAACAACAAAAAACACACGCGACATTAAAGACAAAAAACAGAGTTGAAGAGACAATTATTTTTAAAGCAATTAAACCCAAATATTTCATTTAAGAAAATTTAGAAAACTGCCCAGGACAGAAGAAAAAACTTGAAAAGCTCACATTAAAAAGGTAACAATTAAATAATTAAAATATTTTAAAAAAGCTTTTATTCAAGGTCGTAAAGTAGGATTGTACATGAGCACACTCAAAAACAAGACGACAGGCAAATGCTCATTTAATTTTGGCGCTGAGGATGCCGCTCCCGTATCCAAATGATCGCCATGCTGGTGACTATGATGATAGCCAGAGTCTTCGCCGTCTCCCAACTGATTGTTATCCCCATCACTGTAATCTCCCTGGTGCTCATAGACATGCTTCCCGTTAACACCTACAGGTGTATCAGGAGCATTTTCGTCAAGATTTGTAGGATTTTTTATTGATGACTCATCACCCATATTTTCTTGAGGGTGTACCTTATCTTCCTTCCTGTACTGGTAACTGAGGCTCCCCACAAATATCCGGGCGACACGGAAGTTGACTTCGGACCAGTCACAGGAATCGGTGGAGTAGCGCTGAAGACGATTGGTCACTGTGTAGAGATAACCTTGGTCGTCAAAGGCGAACGTGTCGGGCCACTGGAGGTCAACATCATTTTGGACGAGGAGGACCTCTTTTGAGAAAGGGTCGGAGGTCGGGGTGGAGGCGGTGGTGTTGAGGTAGACAACGGAGTTATTTTGGAGGAGACCGTAAAAGAGGAGACCGTTGGCGTCCATGGCGAGACCGTCGCTTTGACTGGAACGGTGTTTTGCGTGGGTGGTGATGTCAGAGTCGCGGAGATTTACTCCGTTTACGGATTGCTTGAGGATGGAGGTGGGAACGGAGAAGAGGGAGTAACTTGAGAGGGGACAGTAGTAGACGCGGTCATGACCGGAGCTGCGGGGGGAGAGGGCGATGCCGTCGATGTTGACGTTGAAGGTGTAATTTCCGCCTGGAAAATAAATAGAGAGAGAAAATAAGGTAATTAGTGGTAATTGAAAAATTGACCAGTGGTCAGGAAAATAATTTGTGAGATTTGCATCTAAATTGGATTCTGGCTATTACTCTGCTTGCAAACAAGTGGAAAATTGGTGGATAATTTTGTGGGGTCGTTCATACGTGGAGTTCATAATTTATAATTATTTTTTTGGAAGGTGAACAAACGGCTATAAAAAATTTACATGTGATGTTTAATGGACGTTCCCAAACAAGCTAAAAATGTATGTGTGGGAGTAAATGCTTGCGTCTTAAAGCTACTGTGCTGCTCGCAAGCTTAAAATCGCTTATAAATGAAATGACTTTTTCTCACGGAACGTGGTAGCTGAAGATTAATTAAACATGCAAAAATATTTATGGTTCTCACGACGTCAACTTCACCTCAACAAAACAATGCATACAAGAATAGTTTATGTACTTATTTTAAAATTCGTGTGCTTAAAATCGCTACTACTGTTTTTAAAAGAGACCAGACTAGTTGATGCTTTTGTCTGTTTTTTGGCTCATTACAGCCTTCAGTGGCTCTACTCATAAAAAATATTCTGTTTGCCACGGGGTCATTCACAAATGGCAGATAATTTTGGTAAGAATACGAAAATATATTTAAATGGCTTTAATAATTTAATTCACCTGACACGCCAGCATTAAAATTCAAGTTAAATGACCTGGCTTTAAAAATTTTGTGCAACGTATTAGGTGCATGACCCCTTCCAAATAATTAGGATAATTTTTTGCAAATTGTGCTGGGATGCATCAAGGAGTAATTTGTTGTAAGCTTTTAAATACGCTTGTTTGCATTGTAACAATTTATCTCTATCATTTGTGTTGGTGAAGGTGAAGCTAATTAAATATTATAGGCATTTATTATGAAAGACGCACATGCTTTTTTATAAATATTTTTAAAATGTAATTAAAATTTTTAAAAGTTACCCAAAATATCGATTTTTTCCGCTCCCGGATCCGCCAACATACTCTGATGCCTCACAAACCAGCTCCTCTGCTCCTCCAAATTATAAACCACAAGCTTCCCATCCTTCGCATCGGTAATATACGCGAAGCACTTCTTCTCATCCTCCCCCTCCCCACAATCGACGACCACAT
>JAQIXW010004804.1:0-11128 GCA_034700685.1 Willowsia buskii | reverse complement strand
CAACTTCGTTTTTGAACATGGTAAACATCACTAGACAAAGAGGGTAAACCAAAAGGGAGAACACAAAACTGAGACAAGACAAAGATATAGGTAGTTCTAAAAATCTGGGAGAACTCTACGATTGTTCTCTTACTCCTCTACTTCTTCTCTGAAATTGCAAGTTTGCAGAATCAGCGCCACACGCGCACCAAACGCAATACAAGAGCTTAGTAAGTTATTTTCCGGTGAGGAATTTATAAAACTGCATAACGAGCAGTGGATGAGATGAAAGAACACACATACACAGTCACGCAGGAAGAGAGTGAGTTTTGAACTCTGCTCATGGAAGTCCCTGGGAAAGGGCATACTCCATAATACAAAAACTGGGTTTCTCCGAAAGCGACTGGTGTTGTACCACCGCTGCTACCTCATTCAATGATGTTATAAAGCTCAGCTGGTGCCTTCTCTTTACTGCAAAGAGAATGTTTTTATGTGAAAATATTATAACCCTTATAATACTGGAATGTACTTCCACGATGTGTTACTGTATACAGTTCACGGTTGGAGAGAATCCTTTTTTCCTCCTGTCCGTGTGCAGTTTCATCCGCTTTCTGGAATTATAAGGTCTTGTCATCATTATCATCATCAAGGCAAATAGGGAAAACATAGGAGAGAGGGAGTCCCTGATCTTGCCTTTGACCATGATTCTATAAAATTCGCAATGTATAGTTCAACGTACTAGTGGAATAGAACGAATATCCGGCCTTTGAAAAATGATATGAGCGTGCTTATATTGATGTCCATAGAAAAACTGGTATGAAAGCAGGACGCGCGAGGAGGATAGAAAAAATAAAAGCTAGCGAGAGAAGGAAAAGAGCGTTAGTAATATTTCATTTAAGTATTATGACCAAGAGCCCTTTAAGTATCAGTGGAACTAACTGGCTTATAGGGAAGCATTATCTGTCTACATAGTCTGTATACAGCGTTAGCAGACATATCTTTAATTCTCTCGCCGAGTAAAAAATGTATCCAACTTAAGCTTTTCCGTTTACCAGATTCTTGCTCTTCGTTTGACTGGCTCCTCTTTTTCATCTTTGGTAAGGAAAAAACTTCTTGCCAAATATATGAAAGACATAATATGATACTATATGGAAACAAAATCTAGTTTTAAACGGAGAAAAGTGGCAAAAAGTCGCTGATATAAATGCCAGAAAACGGCTGGGAAAGGGAAAAAGAAAGCGAGGCCGCCAGAGTTTGGGAACAAAGTTGTCTTTTAAACTCCTATATTACATGCACAGATCTCTAATAATGTAATTCATATAATGTATATCATGGAAAGCAAGAAGTAAAACTTTATGCACAAGTCTAGCTAGGTAATATTGGTAGTAAACGAGTGACTTTGGTGGCAACAACACTACTCTACCGAGTCCACTTTCACTATACAATTTGCAGATTACAAAAACAAAACGAGAGAGAAGCATGAAGCTCATCATCAGGCACACAGAAATAATAAAGAGGAAAAAATAATATTCGAATTTTTATTAGCGTTTCTATATAAGCTGTTGTGCATGCATTCAGTCGTGAACATGTTCGTATTTTTTACTGCCCAAATTATTTTTCAAGTATGTAGAGGATAAGAGATGAGAGAAAAGGACAGAAAATAACAATATTATTATGACTAGTGCTACTGCGATTGTGTTGTACATATGAAGGAAGAGGCAGTAAATTGTGGTAGTCGTAAAAAGATAATGCGTATACTTTGGTGAGCATTAAAGCAATCAGGTCAATTATTTGGATGGATCCTATCATCAAAACTACTTTACTGCTTTTTTCCGGTGTGTGGTGGTAGTGGAGGAGTAAAGGTTGGTTAGTTGAATGGATGGTAAGCAAGAAAAAATAAAAACTTTCCCCTTCGAAATTCAGTCATGCATGAATGAATACATTCAAATCACATATATAACACATATGAAAGTATATTGCACTGTGTATAGAAAGACACACACTACACACATGTTGTTTTCATGCACTGATGCATGCCCATTCTTTTCTTTCTTATCGTCTTGTTTTTTCATGTGTTATTAGGTATTCCTCCCTTCTGTAAGGATTCAATATTGTTGATGAACATGGAGAAGGATAAGACGAGAAAGGAAGAGAAAGCATTTTTATCATTATTATGCATTATTACATATCACGCAATCATGTCATGTCATGCATTGTCTTTTATTGCCGTAAAACTATTCATACATCCGCTCCCAACAACAGGGTACCCATCCCCTTGTCCCAACGATCCAACGTCCCTGTCCAGTTTATTATGTTTCAAAACAAAACACAATATGGCATGTTCTCTACTATCTACTCATCTACACATCCACGTTTTTCATTTTATGTTCCAAGAACCTGTGGTTATTTTTGAAACGAGCAAGCGAGCCAAAATATGTTTTGGTGCTTTTGTTGGTTTTGGGCAGGGCATATGCTCAAAAAAACATCAAACCATTTTGGTGATTCAGGAGTCATTTGCATTTTCCTCAAGTGGACTTAGTAGAAGTGAACAAAAACGAACCGAGAGAGGGAAAAGGATCAACACATCTAAATTGCTAATTAAGAGACTGTCTGATTTACAGCATCAGCACCAGTAGTTCTTTGGAATAATGGTTTTACTATGCTGCTACTTCACTATGTGGACTTTAAGGGCTTTCCAAAATGTAACACCAGCTATTATCCCAGCAGACTCCATCGCGGTTGAGTAACTTGGACGAGGCGGTAGCAAAAGAATACAAGTAGAGTGTATAACGGTGCCAAGCCAGAAAATGATCGATACTACGATTAATTAATTTTGAGTGTGCTCCTCCAGCCATTTGGAGTCCTTCTCTTCTCATCGTCTCCTCATAGATGTTTTAAATAAGTTACATTTAATGTTGTCGATGTTGCCAGTTTTCATGTACTAATTCAAAACGGCTCTTGTGTGTATGTATCATGCAGTTGATGCTGGAGAGAGAGAGAGACGATAACGTCTGCCAAAAAAGTGATTGGCTCCAGAAAGCACTATAAAACGGTTGGTTGGAGAGTCTGGATAGTGTGTACACTGTTTTTCCATACGTATTTTTGAAATTTCACTAACAAATGCAAAGTCCATTATGTTGAGCAAACATATTTATCCCGTGAAATGCCAAAATGCACTTACGCTACCCTCCCGATTTTCTGGCTTGTAAGAATGCTTTATCTCTAATCATTCAGCTTTATTCATCTATAGAGCACATTGCTTGTTGATGATTTTAGATTGAAAGTAGCCACCACATTTACTAGTTTAAGGAGGCTTATACGTATATCACGTGATCGTTATCTCACTGTGCATCGTCTCTCTGGACAAGTGTCTTGTGAAATAACAGCCTATTTATAATCATAAGCAAAAGAGATTCCTTAATATTGTACATATTTCATAGAGAGAACAGGAAGGGTAAAGAGTGAGCAGGGATTCTTTTTGGAAAGGATCAAGATGGGAATAATCATTTGTAAACAGCATGAGAGCACACTGATCTTCATCATCACGATCTTGTGCACGATCATCTTCTTTTCTATGATCACTGACATCATCAGCAGATCCAGGATCACAGCATCGTCTCGAATATGTACATGAGAAGGGGTAAAGCCTCTAAACTCACCTATAAAAATATTCTCCTTGTAAATAAAGTGAGATACAACATATACATACACAAGCTCACAAGATTATGTATGAAATAATATTTTTTTCGGGATAATATGAAATGTTGAATGGCCCCTGTCGGAGAAAAATCTTCGGCTCACCTATCACTCTCCACTCTATGCTCTCAGCGTATTTATTATACACAATCTTTTTTCCACTAACATATTTGATGCTGCTTACCTTTCTCCTTGTCCTGTGATTTCTCTTTCTCTCCTAAGCTGCTTCTCCTACCATCATCATCCTTTTCATTTTTCTCCTTGTCTAATAGCTCATACCTCTTAAAAATCTACTCGGGAGTCAGTTGAAGTGAGCTTACTAGAATACTTCACTTCCACAAAATATTAAAATACAAATAATATTTTCTCCGGATATCTACAGAAATATGTATATGTAACTTTCTGAAATATATGAACACATAACAAGTCTATTATAATTTGATGCTTGCCATCTACCTCCCTCGGAGTACCACCTACAGAAGAAAAAAAAACTTGTGGGGAATCTCTACACTTTTGTACGAGAAGGTTTACTCTTTCCGCGTTTATACCCTCTCGTTTCTTAGCAAGCTCCTCTGTTTTCCATCTGCTTTTCTCGATGGCAGTATTATTACTATCATCATCATCATCATCATAACTGCATGACATGATGTTTTTGTAAAAGGGGTTAGCAAAAATCCAACCAGAGGGAGAAGTGCTTGTTGTAGCTGTAACTAAGTATATGTAGATGCCCACTTTACTCGATAATAGCTAATATGACAGGGTAGCATACTTGAGGAGAAAAAATGTACATATTTTTGCATTTTATTCATGTGTGTTTTTTTCTGTGTATAGTATTATTGCTTTTTCCAGCAAAGGAGAGGAAAATGAGCACATGAAAAGCTCATGCGGAGAAGCATGTTATGCTCTGATGTGAAGGGAAAGCAGTGAGAAAATAAGGCTAAAGGAGCCACTGAGCTGGGAGCTCCTCTTCTTCGCAGTCGTCGTCGTAGGAGAGAACCTCCTGACAGCCACTTAAGTAACGAAAGAATCTGTTATTAAGGCACTTGAGTTGAACTTGTGTTCTTCAAGTGGATATTATATCCAAAAAAGCTTGGCTGGAGAAAAAAAGAAATCAGGGTCTTGGATATGGATTTAATACATATATACACACAGTACTGTATGAATTTTCGCCTTTCTGCTACATGCCTATTATTACTACAGTTAAGGGTAAAGAAGCTGTCTGCTGTTTTCATAATCTGGCTACAAGAAAAAATGGTATCAGGTAGCGTCTTTTAGTTAGATACATACATTCTCATATTACTTGTTGTTATACGGTGCAACCATGTAAGTAAATACGTTTTTCAAATTTTCTAGAACTTCAGTGCTGATTGAAAATGGATATAATGTATCTTATTATCTCAGAGTCATTGAATGTTGAAAAACGCAATTCAATGTAGAAAAAAAACCACTATACATGTAATAATGACATTTTTACCAGAATGAGTATCACTGTAGCAGGCTGGAGTACACGCACCACTTGAAATTCAGATCACTTCTTTTCTCTTTATGTTGCGTTGTTGACTTGAAGTGAATTTGTCAAGAGTTCCCAAGTATTCTTTTTAAAGCTTTTAGTAGTGGTGTAAGGACAAATGATACACATTCCATTTACTAATTAACGACCTATCATGTACCACTATATATTTTTAGGATTCATTTTACCAAAAAATATACACATTATAATTTTTAAGGTCGTCGATAAAAACTACAATAAACAAATACATTACGGCACATGAGATAAAATCATGTTTATAGCTTCCTCATGCTCAGCTCGGTTCGCCACAGTTTACGGTGAAATATTGTTCATCAATTTTAAGTCTAGCGTTACCGACAGCCATGCAATGCATTTATCTTCTTGCCCTTCAGCTGCCCTTAGTTTTTATGCTTATGTGGGCAACAGAGTTCTTACAGACGCTGACTCAATTTAAATTCGCCCTAAATCATGTCATGATTTTTTATGCATGTGCATTACCTTCCTATGTCGAAGTTCCACACTGCATCGCTGCCGAGTTCAAGCACGTTAGTAACTGCAATGTCTGCAAGTATGTGGTTGGAAAATAATTCAAACTTCATCTGTTTACTGAAGCCTACACATTTTCGGTTTGTTGTGGTGGTGCAATTCATCTTAAGTTATAATTTGGCAGGAATTCTAGAGAACATTTTGAATACATTAAAAAAATATTTGTCGCATTTCATTTAAATAATAATTTTGTTAGCACTTTTTCTCTTTTGTACTTGTCAAACCTAAGCAAAATATTTGTAGGTATGCATATATGAATGCCACATCTGGATTAAAGTGTGTTCTCGCTCCGTAAAAACCGTGTATATTTTCAGAAACTTTTTTTACACGATGCCCATGAATGTATGGATTCATGTAAATGTATGTATTCTTCAACTGATCTGGAGACCTTTCTCTGAATCGTTTCCTGGAGTCAAATATTCAAGAAATAAACATGATATATTTTGGTGATGATGCTCCTTCGGAGTCAAGAGGACGTACAACTTATTTCAAAAACAAGTATATCATCTTTTATATTACATTTTCAAAGATGGAATAAAAATGAGAGAGGAGACGCTTCTCGTTTCTGAGAAGAAATGGTCCAATATGCTGCTGTTAGCTTCCAATATAATCAACACAAGTGTGCACTTACTTTTGAACGAAATTATTAAAAAAAGATACATGTTAACAGAAGACTGTACAACTTGATGTGTCATAGCAGTTTGTACTTGTATGACGCTTCGTTCATCATCAGCAAGGAAATGACAACCCCTTCTCGCGATTCCCCCATTTTCTACCTAAACTTATGGTGATGTACTTGTGATTTCCTTGTAAGCATGAAAGTATACTTGAGAACCTTACATAAATTACTAGTATTATGTATATATATCATATCATCAACATCCATTCCTGGAAAAAACATTACAGTTGAAAATCTACTTGAGTAAGATGAGTGTATGTTAGTTGCGTAATATGGATTTGTATATACACTCGCAACCTTTCTTTCTTTTTTCCGTGTCGTTGTTGATGTTGTTTTGGCTGTTGCTTCACTGCCTTTTTCAATCATGCCAAGTGACTCTACAAAAGTCAGCAAGCTCCAACCGACATAATATTTATTTTTATTGTCAAATTCAAATTCTTCTTCTTTTTCACTTTCTCCATTTTCTTGCATCAGAAGAGGAGAATATGGACCTTGTTCTCTTCCCTTCGTCGTCAGTGGGTTTAGCACTTCACGTTTCGAAACTTTTATACCAAAGAAAAGGATGATAATCATATATAACATTATACTTTGCCCCTCTCCTTCTTGCTGGGAAGGATCCTCAGATCCACTTTTACTTTCTTCTATCTTTCTTTTCAAAATTCAGCACAGCACAAAAAGATGAATAAGAAGGTAGCTTATTCAGTCAAGTCAGTCACCCGAGCGCCAACTCGAAAACAGGATGTACAAGTTTCCATATCTTTTCTGATTTTATTTATTATGTGTCTATTTCTATATATGTGCTACATCGTGCACAGGTTTTCTATTTGGATTTATTATGAGGATGATTGCAGAAATTTCAAATACATTTATGTGTATTTTATGAATACCGGGAAAAATACACTCAGTAAAATTTTCACACAAAAAATATATTATTACAAACACTCGAAGTTGCGCGAAAACATAAAAACGGTAATAACTGTATGAATGTTTACCAAAAAAAAAGGTCCGTGCATTTTTCTTCTTTTCACTCTGAAATTGTACGATTCACCTAATGTAATATATGGCATTGCTTCTTTAAAGAAAATCACATAAAAAGACATACTATTTGACTTCCTACATTATGCTGAGCATATACACATAAAGGATAGCATAAACACTTTCACTACACAGTCATATATTTCATTTTTGATGACAAATGCTTTCGCATGGTTGCATGCCATTACGATTTCTCTTGAGTAAGATGGTTGTCTTCCTCGCCATGTTGAAGGTTTGCTCTTTTCCCTGATTTTCACATTTTTCTTCTCAAATATCTTCCTAACACTCCATTTTCTTTGGACCTTCATACCCTCCTTTCTCTCCTCTCCAGTCTTGCAGGAAGAATTCAATGCTCATTTTCCTCCATTGTACTTACGCGTTGCTCTCTATATTCGTGGCATTGTTGATGTCCTGAGCGCACGCTACTATTGAAAGAAGGACAAGTAGTACATCAGTTTTTTAGTCGTCTTTTGAGGACAAAATTTGAAAAATACATGCAAGAAAATGCGCATCGAAATATTACCATTGCTATTAAGGTAAAGACAAGAATTGAGCCTTACAACAGCCGACGCCTTTCAGGACGTATATACAAATCAACTAGTATTAAAAGCATTATATTTTCATAAAAGAGCAAACGAACTTGTTTACAATAAAAAGATAAATAAAAATAGTTCTTCTAGTAATGTTTACACAGATGGTAATACACATCATATGAGATTTTCAAGTGAGCTATCCACTTCACAGCTCTACGTGTTGGCGTAATACCCTCCATTGCAATAAACTTATGTACATATTTATTTCTTGAAGATGTGAAAACGGGTTTACTGCTACACTATTGTGTTCAATAGTAGTTTATGTATTTCTAAGTTTTATTTGTGTATTGATGATATGACATTCTTTAAAAAGATGACATGTGCCAAAAACGAAATTGAATTGCTCTAAGGAATCCTTCTTGTCGCCCCAAGAAAAAATATTTACCTCTCTTTCTCTACTTTACTCGAACTTTCCCTTTTTCTCACCCAATCACTTTTTCTTTCTTGTCGCCTACGATTTTCTTTCATAGCATATTAGACGTACACGAAATTGAATTGGATCACATCACAAGCGTCATCAATATATACATGGAAGCTAAGCCATGATATTTTATAATATGTACTTTTCCTTTGGACAAAAAAATGAATAGACCGTAAGGAAGACTAAAAAGAAAACATTCAAAGTGAAAGTCAAGCCAGAGTATTGATATTTGTATATTGCCTGTTCATCGTATGAGCACCGAGTGTGAAGTGAATATTCTAGTGCATCAAGTACGCACACAGAAGACAGGACAAATAGACAGGCGTATTTGCGTGATTGAAAGTTTTTTTCTTTCTCCCTTGCTTCCAACGCTTGGTTTCTGGTGGTGAGAAAAATGGGAAAAGAGAGGAGGGAAAGTTAGACACACAGGTGAGCACTATCTTTTATCTAGTTTGACGTTTTGAAAAGTTATAATATGAAGATATTACAGAGAGTGAGAGACCATATTATGTTTGTAGGAGAAGAAAGGTGTATGAAGATTGGCGTTTGGGGGATAAGGTGCATAGACAGCATTGCATGTACCGCGTCGATAAAAGTGAATATTTGTATACACTCTGCCAGTTTCGGTTCCTTTCTTGTTGTAGTAACAACTTGAAATGATTAATTGGAGGGAAACGTATGTTCCACTATAGGGAAAAGAGAAACGACAGAGGAGCAAAGTGGAACATGATAAGATCGATATCGATGTGTGTAGTGTTGGTAGTAGTATATTATAGAATACGTGCTTCCTATGTAATGCATCAAGCACAAATAAAATATTAATGTATTACCTTTTCGAGATACACATCTATATTCATATGCATGTACCAAGCGAATGTCTATTTCCTGTTTTATTCGGCTCCTTGTTCACCACCGCTCCTATTCTCTCTCTTCACTTTTCATTCATTTTGCCAAATTGACTAACAGATTTTACTGACAGGTGAACACTGAAAGAAGTAGAGTGCTGTTGGAGTAAAGATTGTAGAGATGTTTTGTTAGTTATTCCTCAGGTGATCCCTTTTTACTTTGGAAAGGAAATGAAGAATCTTGAAAGAAGGAACTGGTCTAGTTTCCTTCTATATCGTACGTGTTGTGATTTATTGATTGGACCTATACAACATGTTAACACCTTATCTACATGCACTGAAGCTTAATGTGAATGTACGATATTATGGTTTCACGAAGATACCTAAATTCTTCTGGTAAAGGCTCATAAAGCAATTAAAAGTATTAGGAAAGACCGAATTATAAAAGTAGGGCAGATAATAATACATCCCATCATTATTTGCAGTCGCTCATCAGTTGTTCCAATAATCCTTATGGTTTTCGTTGTGCCGAGGTCATCCAAAATGAGTTTTTTCTTTGTTTGGTTGTTTATGTGCAAGGTGCAATTAAGCACTTACGGGATGATACAACTTATTACATATTAGAACCAACAAGGCAGAAAGTGAAAATAAGTCATTGTCATAATTCTCGTGGTGATCATTACGTGCAAAAGATCTAAGGTTGTAATCAGAAGCACAGATAGAAACCTTTTAAGATTGGGTGAAATGGAGTTATCAAGATGAGGAAGTGGATGCAGTGAGCCAATGATAATGTAGGTCTGCCCCTTTATTTCAGTTTGCTGTTCTTGCTCCTCTATTTGATCATATTCCACAACAAAACTCAAACAGACCATGTTTCATGAAGCAATCTTGAATTAGGTATAGGACAACGATAATATGTAGAGCAATATATATCTTATAATAGATCCTTATTACTTTTTATTGCCTATAGCATCTACTTCCACTTCTGTTAATCACTTCATTTAATCGAGTTTGATCATAATTCTTCCCTTATGGCTTCTAAACTCAATCAATACTACAACTAGCTTTGTTGTTTGTTGACTCAAGGGAAAAACAAAGAGAAAATGCAAGAAAAGAACTAAAAAAGCTGAAAAGGCAAGGTGAGGAAATATAAAATAAAAGGTTGGTGCACTAATAAACATCTATACGCCTACTACTACAGCTATCTAACTAAACTTATAAGCATGTACGTTTTGTTAATGATGATGCACACGAAAAAAAGTTGTCTTTATCCTAAAAGCATCTCTAGTGCTGTTACCACTTTCCCAAATACCCACAGAATCCGCACTCACGTCTGCAACACGAGCTCGAAAAGTCATAAAAAGTGAGAAAACATGAGTTAGACTTTTAACAGAACATTGAAGATCTATAATAACACAACGTGCGTATTTTTCGTAACAACAACTGCTTTCAATACCTACGTGTATACACAGGAACTATTGGAGAACCGGAAAAAACCTGGAGGGTTAAAACTTACCTCTTTATCCTTCCTCTTGCATCGTCTATATACATATTATATCTTCCCATCCTGAATAGGAGCTTATCTTTCATTTTGATATTAAACATTGGTGTAATCTATAGATACACTACATAATATGCTACACCTCAATGCTTCCAAAACACTGTAGACAAAATTACCTTTGGAACCTTATGCTCTCAAAAATAATGAGGGTAGTGAGGCAGCATTTCTTTGCAACCCTTTATATAGACAAGTTTCTTTTCCTTCGAGTTTTTCACGTTCTCATTTAGTAAGTGGAAACGAGTTAAGCTGTACCTAAAGCGACT
>JAQIXW010004803.1:0-11128 GCA_034700685.1 Willowsia buskii | reverse complement strand
TCTCTCGTTGAGTCTGGTATTTACGAGTTGCAAGCATCGTATCTCGCGAATCATAATATCAAACGAAATATTGATACTTCTGTTGCGCCTGAAATATCCAATGGAAAAGCAAAGCTGATTTTGAAATCGTACAAGCAATGGAGCTATTTAAGGTGTTTTCAATTTTACAAGCAAGTATGCGCCTCTTCAGAACTGTTCAGCAACTCTCAACTTACTGAAGATAAGGCACGAAATAGGGATTTGTGGAGTTTGTGGTTGGTTTTCATTTTAATGCTGATGTTCTCAGTTTGCGTTTTTATAATGAATGTGCTTAAAAATAAACATCAACAAGTGTTATAATTGTGAAAGTTGAGGTTGCACACTGTGTGTGGTTATTGATTGTATTTTTGTGTTTATTGAGATGGTATATTTGTTTATGTACAAAACTGATTTTGAATGTGGAGTACTCCAAAACATAACCGGTATTGTGAAGCACTCAGGAAAAATGACCACCTTACCTGGATTACGTCTGAAAATAATAAATAATAGATTATGTAGTATCAAATTCTGAGGAATAACTCAAGTTGAATGGGTTGGTGCATAATAAATTTTTGACGTGAGTTGTTCAAGACATGAAGGTTGCTGTTAGAGTCTACCCTAAAAAAGAAACTTTCATTCCAGTTTTGCAATATAATTGAAAATTCTGCTTTTCTCTCTATCTTGCACAAATATATATATTATTATGATTAGGTGGGCCGATAAAATATAATTCCAGAATGCTTCGAGAAAATGATGGAATTTTTTTCTCTAAGAGTCACTATTTGTTCAGAATTATAAATTATGCATTAGTTTGGTCTGTTTGTTGAAAATATTGTACGCAATTTGTATAATATCGACTTTCAGCAACAACGTTTTGCAAAAAGTGTCAATTTTTATTGTACTTGTTATTTTTTAAGAACTTTTGAAAAAGTCCAGTCGCTGATACCGATACCTATAAGTTTCCCATTTCCGTACGGCTCAAGACACCCCGCTTTTACTTTTTTTACCAAATATATTTGGTACATTTTGACGCAAGATACGTTAGAAATAGTATAGTACCATTATCATCATAATAGTGGTAGTGGATGGTAACTGCTTTGGGGGCTTCCCAAGTACTGATCCCCTTAACTTCCATCCTTAAGTCTCCAGAGAACGCTCCAGAGGAGTGAAGATGGTGGTAGATTGAAGTTGAAGTGTTTCGCGAAAATGTGAAATGCGTGTGCACTCCAATTGAACAGCGATCACGTTCACACGAAATAGTTTTGATTATATTAACGTCTCCACAGTGAATTCTGGATTTAACATGTAAGGATGGAGAGCATAAGCGTCAAATGGTATCACTACGTTTAAATTTTCTTCTCTACATATTTGCACCATGCACGATATAAGATGGTTTACGCAATGAAGCAGAAAAACCCGCGAGGATAAACGAGCACATTTCCAATTAAAAAATGTATAACAATTTAAAATGTATCTGTATTTAAATGTATCATCAGCCAATTTCATCCCACTTACCCATTAATTCTTTACATTTCCAACTAGAAATGCACATAATATTTTTTAATGCATTACATCTTCAAATACAGCCCATTCATATGAAAAGATTTCAATATTTTGCATTTTCGGTCATCATGAGGCATTTTATGTCTATTTGACATTCGTTCATGCCTGCAAGGCAATTTAAGAAATGTTTAATTTTACATGACCAAAAATTATTATCACTTGGGTAGACCCGACACTGCTAATCTTTTTAACTTATTATGTTCCTAATTTCATAAAGCAGATATGGTATGTCGAGAAAAGTTTGTGGTCACTGAAAAAAGTGAATTGTTGATGAGAAAAAGTTTAAGAAACATGCTTCCGATTTCCTATGCACTGATGATCCCGCTCTAAAACAAAAAGTGAATTTTCTCTCGTATTTTTACAATTCCGTTCATCTGTAATTAGTTCACGAAAAATATTCTAGAAAACAAATTATCATTAGTTTGATTAAAGAGGAGAGACTCTTCAATTGATTTTTTGTAATATTCATTGAGTTTCAATAGCCTTGGGGAAATTGCAGACTTCCGTTTTAATCTCGTTTTTAGGAAAAGTCTACTCAACAATATCGCACTTCTTTTTCAGTCTGTCTTTTTTTGCGAAGAATTAAATTTTTTTCCTCACATCCAAACCATTTTATTTTGGAACAAAAAAGTTTTATTCCATTTTAATTTTATAACTATATCAGACGAAAATCTCTTTCATAAGTTAAGCTGGAAAGATTAAGCTATAGTGTTAAAATACTTGTGGGGTGACTTGAGATTCGTACTTCTTAACTGCAAGGGTTATACTTATTGTTAATAAACCGTTTCTTGGAACTGTTCGTTAACAAACTATTGGTAGATTTTAATCAAAAGTTATGACGGTATTACCGAGTTTTCCTCTTGATAAGCACAGCACAGGAAGAAAACAGAGGGAGAAGATGCTTCAATGTTTTGGCTCTAATAGTATGTCATCTATGGCCTTTTCCCCTCGTGCGGAAAGAGAATTTTCCGCTTGTCACATGGTAAGTCAAGAGGGGATCCGGACTGTTTGCGGTGACACTAAGCGTAACGGATAAGTTTACCCAGGACATTTTGGCGATAGGACTAACTGGCAATAGAACTTAAAGGCGGTAGGACTTATTGGCGGGAGGACCAAATGGTCACGTTACCAAATATTCGGTGGACAAAACTTCCATTCTTAAGATTTCAGCAAAAGCCATATTTCAGCATATTGCCATTCACAGTTTTACATTCTATAAGTACACTCTGTCTCATAATGAAGGAATATTTTTTCATTTTTTAATAATTTTTAATGGAGTGATCTAGCATTCTGATTTTAACATATATTATAGAGTAACTCATGCCCATACTACATGCAAAGTTTCAGACTCGCGCGATGCTGCATACCCGAGTAACATAGGATTTTCTAATAACGATCAAATTTGACCGTCTCAAAATTAAGGAATATTTTTGGATTTCACTGTTTGTATCTGCCCAAATGTATCCAAATACATGAAACATGAGTCAAAATAGAAGCGTAACATGAAATATTGCCGTAGTTCTGAGTTGCTCTGTTGGATTCGGGCCAAATAACAGCCAATTTTTACCTCGGTCCAAATACAAGCATAATAAACTAACGAGGGAACCTCAAGGGAAGTTAGTAGAATTTGGCCTTGATACTTGGCATAGTAAAACTACTTTATATGAAGTTCATTTAGGCGTATTTACTCTTTCTGAATGGACCTTCTATTTAAAATTGTGGGCATTTAAATGTACTGACATGCAGAGATTGATTGCCTTGAGCAATGCATTTTGTATTCTTTTGTGATTACAAACTTTCAAAATGATGTGAAACATGGTTTTTGTGAAGTTTCAGGCCCAAAAGGATGTTGTGTTAAGTCGTTTAAAAAAATTCTGACCGGTGGGCTCAAAAATCTGAGTGGAAGGCCCATTCAGAAAAGTAAATATGCCGCGGATCATTTCTCATTGAGAGTATTATTCGACAAAAATATGAGGGGATTCTGAGACTAACACCCCGTGAGTGTCCCCCGTAAGCTAAATGGGGAAATACACATAAATTCTTGTTCCATCCCATATTTTGGGACCATGTGAAGTCACATCATTCTGAAAATTGCTGCAAATCATCGTGCATTATTCCAGAGTTAATAGCCATGCTCAGTCATGGGATAGCTATACAGACACCTGCCACAAACTTGAGTAAAGTTGATTCAGTCAAGATGCCCCTATCCCATAATGCTTTTTAGTAGGAAAACTTGTCACCCCTACAAATTTTTGACATCTTAAACGCTTCTATTACAAGCTTACAAGCCTAAAAACATTCAAAAACTTAATTGCTAGTGGATTTGTTTGATTGATTCAATGATCCGAATCGATTTCCATTCAGGAAAACAAGTTTTAAAATAGAATTAACACAACACTGGCCTTTTATGAATGGATAAGATCTCACAAATATTGGTCATCTCTATCTCCAAACGACAACACAATAATGGAGTGGAAAAGACTATAATTGATATGTTCATTACAAATCTGCTTCCCCTCTAATCAAACCCTCGAATCAAGTTTATTGAGAAATATTTATGTTGCTAAAATTAGAAAGAAAAAAAAAGATTACCACGTTACCCCAGGAAATCTTTTGAATTCTTAAAGTCATTCAGCAAGTCTACGTATATTGAAGGCATTCTTTAGCGCCGGCTAAGTAAGAACTCGAAAATATAAATCAAGACTATTTATTTCTGCAAAATTCTAAATACCTTTAATTCGAACATAAATATTTCATTATGTTATTCAGGATACTTAACTATGAGCGGATTTAAACTTAATTTACGGAATTTATATAAATCGTTTTCTGCTGTCTCCCGGTACGTTCTCATAAATTGCAAACTGCACATAAAAAATACTGATAACAAGAATTGACTGAATATTTAATTAACTAACACACAAGACCACAAAAGTGACTTTGCATTCTGCACACTAAAACCATGTATCATATATTTGAGCATGACATATTTATGGCTTTTAACTAAATGTTTTAGCAGTTTTGGAGATGATCGCCAAAAGCGTTTTGAGCGGATCAGCGCTCACTTTTCTCGTTAACCCAAGAAAATCATCTTTGCCTTTCCTACGCATAGATCATCATCCGAATATCTCTCAGGTTTTGCAACAAAATAACTAATAACTCTTCAATTTTAAATTCAGACATAGTCATGGCTGATATCAGCAAGAATTATGAGTTATCTGTAGGATGAAAAATCTTCAAATTAGGCTAATAAAAACTAAAAAGGAGTTGACCCTAACCACTTGGCACTAAATTCAACCTCTGTGGCAAATAGCTCATCTCATCACCAAAAATATATAATAGAAAATCCCCGTCTAGAATGCGACGTCAAGGAGGACTGGCGTTCCCAACAACTGCGGGTTTGCTTCAAAAGCTATTTTCGTTCACGGTATAGCATTGTGAAGGAGCATTAAGGCAGTTACCATACTCTTGTGAGTGGTTAAGGTCCAACGAGCAAAAATGTGATATCACCAGTGGTGATTCACCACATCCAAATGAAAATAGTTGAACTGGGAATAAAAATTTTAGGACTGAAGCGAATCATAAATTCCAAGAGTAGATATATGAAAACCTGTCTTTTTGCTGAAGAAGAAATTTGCGGAAGGTAAACAAAAGACTGGTTTTTCTTTGTGTGGAAAAAAAAATGCTTAATATTTTTCCCTTGTTGAATACGTATCCGTGAACTCCATTTTCTAGTGCGATAAATAATATTTACAAATTATTTTAAGCCCTAATGAAAATAAACAGATTTAAAATAAAGATTAACTAGAATTTTGACATGTCAGCCAATTTCAGGCTTTAGAAATAAATCTCCGCATGATAACATGAGTTCAGTGATGATCATGACAAATAAGCTCCCTATCAATCGGCTTATGAATGACAGATAAGAGGATAAGAGAAGTCAGAACTTGGATTATGAGTCTCAAGTCACCCTAAAAGTCCCAAATAAATACACCCATTGCACTACTTTTAATGCCAAGAATCTGAGCAAAACGCAAAGAAAAATTGTTGAAGTGGAATAATTTGATCATTTAATACCTAATTCATTATGTGTTAAGCATAAAAACTAAACGGAGTTGAGATTGTATTTGTAATAATTGGGAGTGCTGCAAGGCACCGCAAAACTCTTATTAAATCCACACAATAACTGTCATTGCACATAATACCTAAATTCAATTTCATGAAACTGGACTTAAAGCAAAAAATGAGAAAGGTCACTGAGAAAATAAGCGTAATATACACTGAGTTTGTAAAACACAGTGTATATTACACAGGGTACACAGTACACAGGGTTTGTAAAAATAGAATTCAACAAGTTTTACTTTCGTCGTAGTTATGGCTGATGGCCTTCGGAAAGTTCCTATAATCCAATTCCCATAATGCGACAATTCCAACATTTTGAGCTCTTATAATCCGCTAATTCTAATAAATACACATAAATTCAGACACTATATGAATAAAACATTATAGGAACGAGGGCGGTATGAGAATTAACCTGTTATAGAAATTTTTATTATGAGAATACGCAGTTATAGGAATTTATATTATAGGAACTTTCACCCGATCATGGCTGATAAAACAATCGATACGAAGAATCTTACGTTTTTTCAACATTCAAATTATGAAAACAAAAATTAAAAGTAGGTAAGGTAAGGAAAAGTGCATAATATCCACCGCCAATCGAAAATGAAACATGAAGTTAAAATTATATTACTATTAATATATTATTAAGCTACTATCATCAATCGTAATACGCACATAATCTCCTCGACAATGAAACCAAACAGTTCAAAATAAATATTTAACGGAGTTGGAATTCAAAACTCGAAACTAGAATTTTGGCATGTCAGGTTTAAAAGTAAATTTATACATGCATTAAAACATATGACCTGAACTAGTTCCGCGAGCGGTTCTCATAATATTATCCGTTAATTGATATCAATGAAGATTTGTACACAATAGCCGTACTTTGAAAACTATCCCAAGGAGCAACAGTAAATTTGACGTCAATTGATTGACTAGAAATTTCGCATTATATACTATTTTAGACCATTCCAAACAACTATGCAAAATTTTAAATCTAAAAGTTCAAAAAATTCGGAATAATTAGCAATTCAAATCTCGATGAACATTATGCTAAACCCCACAACCAAATATGTAACACGATTTAATAAGTTGAATACTTCGGATTTAAGAAAGAGAGTAGAGCGGGTGTTGTGAAAGTTGCGAAACAGCCGTGATTTCCGGATTCTATGGAGAGGATAAGATCACCTTACCCTCCATTTGCCACCTCCAAGTTGATAAGGTCATGATCATGTTTTCATGGCGAACATAAGAGCCAAGCAATTCCGAACTGCGTAAGCATTTTATATATGATAACCCTTTACCCCAACTGATAACACGACTAATGTGTGATGGAGAATATGATTAATAAGCCCACTGGGAATCTGCATCCACTCCAATCCACCCTTCATAGTTCAGAATCCCCTAGGCTTCCGGACCCAGGAAAAGGACCAAATTACCCCGAAGCATGACTGAAAAGCTGGCTCCTTCTCTTGGTGTCCAAAAATCTAGTTTGATAGGAAAGGAAGAAACCTTTGGAAAGGAAATGCGAATGGCTTTTAGAAGTGGAGGAAAGAAGCGTGTTATATTTTAACTAAAAAGAAGCTGTGAAAACAGAAGTTTTGTTTCGTTGATTGGACTGAAATAGAAAAAAACGGGGTTCTCACGTCACCTCTGGAAATATATTAAATTGATAAATGCATCCATCAAGTCCAAAAATATTGTAGGCTGCTCCCAGGTTATTCAGAACTCGAAAATATCGATCAAGAATTTGTATATATCTTCATGCAAAATTTCTCTACTTTAATAAGTTTTAGTGTACTAAAATATTTCATTCACGAGAGTCATGCGATCTACAGTTTCTCACACAGAAATATAGGCAAATTAAAAACTAAACAGAGTTTACATAAGTTATTTCATGCATATAATCCAACTGTTCTCAAAAACTGTTAATTCACATAAAAAATACTTACTGAAAAAAGGAATTAACTGTATGCTGTATTCCATTAAGTGATTGCTGTCTCTTCCTTTTTCCCCACTAGTCACACCAAACCCCAATTGTCTTGCATTCACATTCCTCCACAGCGCAATGGAAAGATTCTTAGTTACTAGTTAGAAGAATATGCTAGGAATAAATATTAAACGGAGTTGAGACTGACTACGCAACACTAAGGTTCTCGCATACGAGGCATTTAAACTTTTTGGTAAATTTTCAAAGAATAACACGAATACAGTGATTATGATGACGGATAAGCTTCCAATCTTTCAGCAGATCAAGGACAGATTGCTGCGCTGTCTCTAAGGCCAGAGTCAGAACTTGAGACCTCACTGAGGGAACCGTACACTAAAAAATAGAATAAGAAGGAAGTCTTAATTCTCCCAAAAAACTAACTGCATAATATTAGGTTACGCAGAGTAGGCTAATCCGTCATTAGAAGCGAAACCAGTGGATGCTACAAGTGACCAGAGGGAATCCGAAAAACTAAAAATAAGGAACAAACTTTAAATGGAGTCGTGGCGAACCACTTGACGATTGTTCTTCATTCCAATTTATTCGTCATCAAAGCTATAATTTTAGACGAGTTTGGAGTACACAATTCCCTCCAATACCTCTTCAATGCAACCTTTAAATCTCATGAAAACACTACTCCAGGAATGGAAAACTAAACGAGGTTGGGGCTCTCCATGCCACACCAGTAATTTTATTCTTACATGCTTGCTTTTTAATGTGGATCTAAAAATGATAAGATAAATGTCGTGGTGAGGATGATTTATAATAATAAACTGCTCATCAAGCTATAAGAAAATAGTTCATGCGTCACCTCCCCAAATCTGCCTACAAGATCTGGGAAAATTGGCGAGAATAATGATGAGTCTCATGTGACCCTCAAGGTCCCAATTAAATTCATCAAGTTGGTCCAATTCCTGGATTCTCAGAACAATGCAGATAAACTATAATGACATGAAGAAGAGCAACCTGATGTTAAACACTTTCGAAACATCTCTGAAATAAAAACTAAACGTAGTTGGGACCCCACATCTTAGCAATAATTAACTATGTGCAATCTACGCTGTGTTTATGATAATACTTATGAACACTTTATTATTTAAATTACATTCGAATGCGACGAAAGTACACCAGTAAAGCGAACAGGAATTAGATCAAGCAATAAATCTCATTTCACAGAAGATATCACGATTGTCCATTCAGCATTTAACTGATTGTCAAAAAATATTCTATTATCCTGTCTCCTCATTGTAAGCTGCAGCGTGCATTTTCAACTTTGAGAAAAAAGTGACGTGTGAACAGAGACATGAATTTTGTTAAGTGGAATGTCACTAAAATTAAAATTTAATTTAATTCCCAAGTCACCCCTACAAAATTTCAACTTCTTAAACGCTTCCATTGAAAGCTTGCAAATATCTATGACGTTTTTGGCTAGTTAAGCTTATGAAAATATTGAGATTGAAATAAAAACTTGTAAAGCAAGTAAATACTTTTTTTTTAGTTTTTACGCATGCATCCAACATATTCTAGAATTTGTGAGGTTGTCAAATTTGAAATAATTACTTCATCTTAAAATTTGCACATGATGGCCTTCATTTCTTCATTACGTCTGTGGTACCAAGCTCCTCAAATTATGATAAGACTAACACTAAAATAAAGTTACGATACCAGCTTTTGAAATGCATAAGGAAAAAGGTGTATGCATAAGGGCTACCGTCCTTTGATTAATTTTCTCAGGTTTTTGGGTACGTCTGCATTTCTTGGCGAGTAAGACTTAACAATCATGAAAATACTGGATCTTGCCGGTTTCACAATAAATGCCTCATGAAGCCTTCTTTACTCAGGTTCCGACTTCGTTTCAATGGCGAGCTAATGTGCGGGCCTCTCATAATTTAAACGGAAAATGTGCGGTGTTTAACATGGTTAGGTATGCTGACTGGCAGACTGGGAGATAGGCTGATGGGGATGGGGCTGTTCCTATAGATCACAGACGGTATCGTGTTTGGGACAGAAAGGAGTGTCTTCCGTTGTAAACAGACTATGAACCCTTTGAACTCAGGTTCTTCACCAGGTACCATTTTTATTGAACATGTGCCATTATTTAAATAATAAGCGGTGCTCCCAAAGGAATGAGTTTTAACATGGTCGTTATGCGTTTTCACTGGATCTCTTCGGAAAATATGAATAATATGTATACAGTTTTCAATGTAGTTTTTAATGCGGGATGAAAACATGAGTGATAAAACATGTGTAGCATGTCGAAATGTTTTAATCTTTGAAAACCAAATACCGGTGAGCGGAATGATGAAAATAAGAGAGACGATACATTTATGATTTTAATGTGAGTGCTAGGAAAATACATTTGCCTCCTAATTGATTCTTATTCAAGTGAGCAACCTGTCGCTGCTTGTAAACTTAGTACGAAGAGTTTAGAAGTAAAACGGAATGAGGAGATAACATGCAACCTATGGTAGATCATTTAAATATTTTTGGTCAGTTCTTAGAAAATTTCTCCCTCCAAAGCCCTCCATCATCATATCTCCCAACTATACTCCGGAATATGCCGTATTATTAGCGAAAAATGTACTGTGAGGATCTGACTTTCTGACATGTGCATGCGCTTTAAATTTTTCATTTCGCTGGAGATGCACAATCTCTGAAAGATTTGAACTTCATGAGTAGCTAAAGACCCATCCATGTCTTTATTCTCCATTCTTCCTTAATTTCATCTGATTTAATATATAAATTTGCAGTAATATTTTAATAATTGCCGAAAACGTCTCTGATTTTTCCGCACGAAAACATGATGAGAAAGAAATCAGCGATTACTGTAACTTCTATTAGATGAAACATGAAAATTAAACAGAAGTCAAAATGCTTGCTCATCCAATTTTTTCATGATATCAGTGAGGTTGGAATACAAATTTTCGTTATAAGTGAATTACATGATGAACAGGAATGACAGCCAGGAAGTAAAAAGAATTTCATAAGTACTGGAGAGTTTCTCTCACTAACATCTTTTTTTTCTCCACAACCACAACACCTACCTCACACTATTCTCTTCGTTATTACACAGATTTTCTCACGGCACCTCCAACGGATCTGTTATGGGACAAATCCAAACTAACACAAAGCAAAAAAATAATCGGAGTTTCAATAAATCAAGATCGTTTTTAAAAATTGAAGTTTATATTATTCTTTGTTGAATTACCTTTATTCGCAGAAACTTATAAAGGGCTAATATGACAGCATTAGTACTGAGGTAAATACTAATTAAAATAGTTTTTCAAAAATAAATGCAAAACTTATATTGCATTTTCTTCTTTCTCAGAAGATTGAATATTATAATTTTCCCACTGAATACTATCAACAGGGTAAATGAGGTAATCGGGTTCACCTGTGTACCTAATTGCTTGGTACACTAACCGTAAACGGGTTTCA
>JAQIXW010004802.1:0-11130 GCA_034700685.1 Willowsia buskii | reverse complement strand
GGTGAGTCATAGTATTTTCCCTTGTTTTGAAATGAAAGGACACCGCTGTTAATAGTAGGTAGTATGCATATACAATTACGTTGTGTGATCGATTCGAGTATGCAACGTCAGTATGTTCACCGCGTAACAGTTATCAAACGTGAAAGTTACAAGGTTGTCACAATGCGCGTTTCTAATCCATCGTCATGTTTCAATAGTGTCAGTATGACTGTTTCATGAGGTACTCGGCAGTTATCACTTTCCAGTTTTGTGGAAGCTGTCCCAATAATAGAAAATGGTGCTTAAAATATTGAACAGGGAAAAGTCAATTAATGGTAAAATGGTATTATTCAGGAGAGAATGATTAAATGATTTTCAATTTCAATCAATTTTGATGGACATTTGGTATGATTAAGATAAATATAAAATATTGCATAGACAGATATTGGGTGTATTTGTAGTTAAGCTTTTTTCGTCAGTATGGCTTTATTGAAGAATTTCACTTTTACATGTATTATCTAGTCACTTCTAACTTTCAAAAATATCCTGGGCAACTTAAAACTTCGTCCCAGTTGACGGGGTTTTTAAAGACTTCTTGCTCCAACCAGACTTCGTAATATTCCCTAAATGTATTCGTTAAATGCACGGGTCGTCCCAAAACACTCGTAACGCAATGGTCTACAGGCTCAAATTCTGGTAGGATCTATAAGAATATAAAAGTTTTAGCAAAGACGATTTTGAAAAAAAATATATTTCGAGATTTACTACGACTTTACAAATACCTTGGATGGTTCTCCATAACGTCGATTGTTAAAGCGGTCAACTGCATTGCGTAATGCGCACTCCTCGGCTTGAAAATCCCATGGTCGTGCGTCCAAATCTGTTGAAAGTTTTAAGAAATATGAATAAATTGATTTATTTTCCTCATATTTATCCTCCCTACTTCAACTTATTAACTGCACTTAATTTATGTAACTCTTATTTTTCATACCATTTCCGTAAGCCCAGTCGTCAGTAAGACGATGTCTGACTTTCTGGTATATAGCTGACATAGTTTTCATGTTTGCTTTTCTCCACTGTCTACCTAAATACTTTGTTTGCATTTTCAGCAGTTTTAAAATGTACAGCTGTAAAAGGGGGTGCTTCACTCTTAGAGATCTCTTCAAGATCGGAGCTGATTTGAACACGACAAGCATCTGAGATTTTTAAAAATTGCACAAATTATTTTCCAGGCACTTCATAATTAAAGTTTCAAAAATATTTGAGTACCCACCATAATACGAGAATGTTTCCACTTCGTTAATTTATTGAGTATTCTAAGCAAGTTAATGCAAGCAAAGAGATTTCGCCAGCAGAAAACTTGTGGTTCTCCTAATTCTAAACTCTCAGGAGTAAGCTCTGGGGGTTCTCCGAGGACACAAGATGGGAAGTCCGCCAGAGCAATTCTAAGGGACAATCACAATTTTCATATGAATATGTATATATTTCACCGCGTTAGTTATTAGTTAGTTGTAAACATGTGAGTCAATTTCACTTACGTGTTCTTGGCGGTAATGTATGCAGTGATATTTTGGTTGAAAAACTTTAGAACGAGAGGTATACAGTTTGCAAAGACTAAATGCTGAGATATAAACTCAAACTGGTACACATGGTTAATTTTTGTGTGTTTTAAAAGTAGTAAAATAATTGCAGAAATGGATTTGACGATTATTTCCTTGTGACGAGCAACGTCTATGCCCAATTTCATGGATTGAACAACAGTCATCCTAAACAGACCAAAATATTTTACTGAGAGTATGAATTGCATTCTTGTAAATGTAAGATTAACGATAGAAACTCTCTTTAAAAAGTCTTACGGCATTTCCTCAGGTAACACATCAGCCATGATATTAATTGACTCTGATTTGCTCTTTGAAGTCGGAGCTGCAGCAAGTAAAATTTTCAAAAGCGCTATGATGTACTGGGGCAAATTAGGTAGCATTGCAGCATATAATGCTTCAACGCCATGAGCTGGTGAATCTGTGTCATTCTCCTTCATTGACAATGGGCACCTCCAAAGTTCCTCCTCTCGAGTCATTTGCCACTCACTCAGAGAAACGTAGATGTGCTGCAAGTAATATCACCATAGGGTGTAAGGTTATATTCAGGCTTACTCTTTAATTATTCGTCAATCAACTGGAAATCGATGCAACTAAATAGACATACCTGCTTCAAAACCTTGACACCTTCGTGTATCGGTGCTGGAAGCCCCGCCAATGTGTTTCTGTCACCATGAACTGGAAAACCGACAAATTTCATTCTCGAATTTTCGAGAAAGGCATCAAGATCTTTTTGACGCACCTTGGGAGTCCATGGAAGCCCTATAATTCAATCCAGGCAGGAAAGCAAGTTATTTACACTGAGTATTTCAAATAAACGCACCATTGTTGATGCTTATAATGGTACGTGTGTTCTCTAAATTAACCAATTAACTAACCTTTATTTTTTGTAGGAAGTGGTGTTAGCGGACGCGGTGATGGAGGCTGTGGAAGTTCGCCTGATTCTTCCATAGCTCGCCTTTCTTCGATTTCTTTCATTTCTTCTTCCATCTGGTCCCCCATTTCTAAATCTAACGCTGCAGATTCGTCCAAACTAGTTTGCTTCATCAGACTCTGAAAAATTCATCCAACAATATGTTGTATTTATGTTTAAGTTATAAAACAAAGATAAACGAGGAATGTAAATTTTTAGGTTATGAGTTATGACTATACCCATACCCGTCTTAATGGTCGCATATTTCTTCGTTCATTCTGAGCATCCAACAAATCCGTTGCACTAGCTGGAGGTGATGCTGCTCTCATATTTCGAGACACCTCCAAGGTGTCCTCTTTCAACGGAGCAAGTCCTGCTAATTCCCTGTATTTTGCTAAAATGTACAATAACAAGCATAATGTTTTGAAAAATCTAGTCACTTCAAAACTCTCCACAATCAAGACTAATCAGCGTAGTGGAAATACCTTTGAGCTCACGCAGCTCTGGAGTTCCTCCCAAAGAAAACAAGATTACTTTCCACAAAAGGAGCAATACTTTCTTGATGGGAAAATGAGGAGCAGATCCACCACAAAATTTAATCACCATGTTTAGCAATTTCACTGCTAATAACTCGTCTCGGATGGGTTGTCCTATAGTTTTGTACACATAATTGGACTTGATTGAACACTAAACTTTTAGTGAGATAATTATAATTATTATATGCAAACAGAATATCTGTACCTAGTTCAATTTTAAATGCCTTCCTTTGTTCCTCGAACTCCTCTGTATCGTCGTCAGATTTTGTTCGAATTGTTTCCACAATAGTATACAAAATGCTGAAGATGACACGTAGTTCGGAAGAGTCAGCTAAACTAACTGCAGGTTTTCTTACTGCCATTGGTCCAGATCTGCGAATAAAATTAACAATTTAACATTATTATTAAATACAATCACAATTTAACCAATTAGTTGTTGAAGCACACAAATAAATGCACGCTGTATATAATATCCATCAACTTACTCAATTTCTAATGATAAAAGGTCTACTACAGCTTGGAAAATGCCGTTGTTTAGCAACAATGTGATATTGTACCGAGTCCATTGCTGCTGTTCCTGCTCCGACTGTACTTCACTCCAGCAACCCTAACGTATAAAAAAATTAAACCACAGGATTCCATCATTTGTCATTATTACAGCTCAACTAATATAACTAAAAATCAACCTTCCCAGTTCCACTTTTAACGTTCAACTTAAGGATAACTACAGTGGTAAAATTAGAGCAACATTACCTGTGCAATATATAAAATCGACCTGGCAGCCTCTGCTCTCAGTGCTTTGCTAGATAATTCGAAGTGGTTTAGCAAGCGTAAAATAACAGATTTCCTGACTTCCGGAGAAAGACGTTGCCACTGTAAGGGGATCCCCCACTTCTCCATGACAGCATCATAAGCTGCCAAATTCTTCCTAAATTCAGGAACCTCCGTGTAACTGTACAACTCCGATATCTCATTCGTGTAATTATCTGCGTCATCATACACAAAATCCAATTCTGAGCTTTCATCGCAGCCACCGTCAGACTCTTGTCTTTGTCGTCGAATTAAATCCCGAATTTTTGATATCCCATTCCGATCCGGACTATTAATCGCGTCCGTATCCATGTTTCCAAAGATTACTCCAAAACGACCACTCCTCCTCCTCCACCACCCCTTTTAAAAAACTGTACACAAACACAGTTAAAATTCCAGCAGAATTGCAAGGACCTGACTCCGATCCTCGCATACGGACTTCTCACTCATTATTGAACTTACCTACAAAGCCCTCAAGTTGGCATCCTCTGCCTACACCGAAACCAAAGACGAAAACACAAACAAAATGTAAAGCAAACCAGAAAGAGGAAGATGAGAAGCGAGAAAGAGAGAGAGAGACGGATATATGGCAGTGGACAGTGGAAGGAGAGGAACAACCTTTTTTTTTGTCCGGCTGATTCAGCGATTTCGCTCTGCCACACTTTGAGAAGTCGGAGCACTAGATCTCCCTTACCAAAACTCATCATATGTCTTATCTCACTAGATGGTGGCTCCAGTTCATTCAGACGAACGGTGGCAAGTTGGCAACGGTGGCAACGGCGCTGCCTTCTGAAATCCGCAGTTGAAACCCTTTCGTGAATGAATTCTCGTTTTTTGAAGTTGACTGGCAAGTGTGCTCATTTTCTATCAAGGATGTTGACGTTAGTGGTTTTGCATGTAATTGTAGTTTGATAAGGGGGTACAGTTAAAAACGCAAAGTAAAGTACAACAATGACATGTTCAGACAGTCAGCAGGTATGAGCGATATCCATCAACAGTTTTTGATGGTGGGCAGGCAACATAACTGACAGAGTGTATAAGGTTTTCCGAGCTGATAAAAATCTAGGCTTGTAGTCGAGTCGCGCATCTGCATGTTCTGCTGTTTGGGTGGGGATAGGATTCGGCACCTCCAATTTCTTTCATATTTTTTTTTGCATAGAACGAAACATATTTTTCGGCTTTCCTTTTTCACTGTAAATTGTTTTTTTTTGTGTATTTACATATAAATGTTTATTTTAGCTGATAGATTCTCAGAGAAAGCATATAAAATAAGATTATACAAGTTTTGCCTTTCGATTTCTTAACAACTTTTCGAGGAAATTCGACTGAGGTCATGTCACGTCGTCATTTATAATAAAAGAGTAAGTTTATTTTCCCTTTTCTGTGTGGTGCAGCAGTATAGTTTGATCGACATTTGGTTAAATCAGATCAAGACTCCGTGGTGGCAATAGATTTTTCCAAGGGAAACATTTTAAATGCATGCTAATAGGCGCACAACAGCATTTCCAACAGCAACACATAACTTCATTGTTAGTTTCGCAAACCTGGAAAACTTTTCACGAAGGTCTATCTTCTGAGCATCTATGCATACTATATATCATAAATTAGAGAAGCATACAAAGTAATAATAACAATAATACAAAGGATTACTCCATTGTGACCGCGTGTTTTGGGAGAGGTGGTGCAATAGTTTTGTAGTACAAGTGCATGATTTTTTTTTGCAGGAGTTGTGCTCACTTTGGGAAGTTGTAACGAGTTTTTCAGGCTATTTTTCTTCTGTCACTAAGAATATTTCAGTGTGTGTGTACTGGCTAGCATGCAATCTCTCCATTTCCTCTTCTTTATTCCTGTAATTCTTGTCGAACAGTCGAAACCATTCGTCGGCGAATCCATGTAGTGAGTATCCAGGCATCCGCACAACAACGCCGGCACCGTACCAACAACCATTGTACATAGTTCATGCAAAATAACTGTAACTTTCAATTCCTCCTGTGAGAACGTGCAAACGTTATTAACTTGGAGTGCAAGTGTTGGAATGTGTGTGTAAGCATTTACTGTAGGGGTTGTGTCATGCCGTTTTTTCACATTTTTCAAACTTTGAAAGAAAGCCAGTGATTTTATAAATTATAAGAAACAACGGAAATGAATGAATCGCGAGTTTATGACTGAGGGAGTGAATGCTTATGCGACTGCCACACCACAATTCCACCACTGTACCATACAAAACAATCGATAAAAATTTACATGCATCATACACTGCACTGCATTGTAAAATTGTAAAAGCATAAATCACAAGCCCTATATATGTCGCTGGTCGCTCCTGGTGCAGTTTTTTTTTCCTGCTTTATATTTCACATGACTTGCATAATAATGCTGTATTATAGTATTGTAAAAGTGCAACTGCAAACTGGCCAGTCGAAAATCCCCTTTTCAAGGTGACATTTAAAATCCTAGAGAAACCCATTAAACGTCTAAATTTAATCTGAAAGATTTACATAAAAAAAAGTTTTACGCTTTTACATTCAACGAGTCTCCTTCATATCAAATTATAAGTTGCCGCAATGTTCCCACTATGAATGGATTAAATGTAGCAGGAGCTGATATTATTATAAAATTTATCCCAGGAATAATAGGATTTTTTAAAACACTACGGAATTAGAGAAAAATGCAAAACAGTGTAGTACTTATTTTGTCGTCGCTTGAATAACTTTATCCGTTGAAATCCCTGTCCGTCTGAAGCCTGTCAAAAAGCCTATATGAGAGAAGCACGTGTACAATATTATGCAGGTCTGTAAAAATGCTCATGTCTCTCCACTTACAACATGTAACACTAAATCCATGATGATGAGCCAAGTGAAAGTAATTTTGATGAAAATGAGGAAAGCACATAGCATGAAATCATGATAGTATTATTCGCCAAAGCTTTTGTGTTTTTCTCTCCCTGGTGATGGTAAAATATCATGTAGTCGTATTGTTTGCTGTGAGTGACTGACGTTGACTTACTCTCATTGTAGCAGCTTAATCTCGACCTCCTCCGTTTTGACGACGACAAACCTCCATTTGTTTTCTTCAATACGCCAACACCTAGTAAAATGCGTGTATATGTATTATGTGTACACAATACACATATAAAAATAGAGGAAACCTCATAGTGAAATTCGAAATTCCACTCCCATAAGCATAAATAGAATTGTTCAATTATGTACCCGTGTACAAAAATGGTTTTCATCTATCCGTTTCTGTTTTTGAGCATAAATCGGATACATTCATACATGCATATCATTGCATTTGTACTTATGTTTGCGATTGCGACTATTGCGAGCGTTGCCACAGCGCCAACAACGTATCTCCTTTTTTCCCGATTTGAAGGGAAAGTACCATTTGGTGGTTTAAAAAAAATTGCGTACACAGCAGACAACAAGAGGAGTATCCCAGTATAGCTACAATGATGACACAAGAGTTTATTACGTTCTTAAAAATAAGTTACAACAGCAGCATGAATTCTTACAAGTTTAGGAAATCGGAGATAAATCGTCTGCAGAATCCTATTCCCTTTTCTTGCGTGGTAGACAGGAGAAAAATCCATTTTTTTTTCTGCTTCCTACTTCGTTAAGAAAACAGGTAGTTAGCTGTCTCATGAAAAAAATACTCACTTGGAAACACACACACACGCATGTATGTGCAAGACGAGGAAAAAAAAGAGCGGAGACTAGAGGAAGGAGAAGATGATCATCAGAGAAAATGGCCAGATAACCTCGTGTACGTTTACGTATCCTTCCTTATAACTTACATACATATATGTAAGATAAGGAGAAAGAGAAATTGTACACCGGAGATATCACATGAAGCAACATTAAAGAATTGCTGGTAACTCCAAGATGAAAACACTGATAGAAAACATGACCACCTTGTTCAACGGGAAAAAATACACAATGAGAAATGAAACAGTATCAGGTAACTTTTCATGTAAGGTATCTATCTACCGTACTAGTTATATATTATAGCGACGGGGGAAACTATAATATAATCTATAAGGCTTGATATTAACTCTCCAGTTTTTGTTGAGGTGTGTGTGTACGTAACATAAAACGTACCCATGTACACATTCACGTTCTTTCAGCTCATTTTACAGGGTTCAAGCATCTATTTTCTCTTTTGGACTACTAGTAATACACCAAACTGAAACTACAGTCACTGATCGATAAGTAGAACGCGTGTAGCTCTCTCTCTCTCTCTCATTTCCTCTTTCTCCATGTAAATATACATGACATATATGTATATACGCTGGATAACTGTACCAACTATTTTGAAAGGAAACAATGTATACATTCGTAGGGTTACGCAGAACTACGCACATTTTATCAACACATGCCTTGTATCCGTACGCACAACTTGGCCCGAGAAAGAAGAACAGCTTTTCCACTCCCCCACTCGTTTCCTCTCTCCTGCTGCTGTGTTAGGCGAAGTTATAACAGAAGATGAGAAAAAGTGTGGTGGTGCGGTATGGCATGTCACGGCATGCGATTCGATGCATCCTCTCTCTCTCTCTCGTCGCTGACATATAAGCTTGGCTACGACCACCGATAAAAAATTGTGAGGCAAGTGGTGGTGGTGGAGAAGACGACGAGGAGAGAGAGTGTATTGCCCTGTAAACCGAGCTTGCGATGTTGGCGACAATTTAATAGAGGTTTTTTGCCGTGTTTTTGCTCTACTACTATGCATATCCTATAATCCAAAAACCCTCCATAAACTTTTATATTACATGTGCACTAAAAGAGAGAAGAGAAAAGCCAGTGCTCTTATCCTGAGAAAAAGGCATCATTATCATCAGTGCTTCTCTATAGTAGTCGTTCTCTGACTAGATTTATAGGATGAGAATTGGGAGTGTGTGCAAAGCTCTGTGCTCAGGATGTTATGATGAGTTGAACTGCAATATTGTGATATACAGAATGGCTGATAATATAGGTATGTAAAAAGGCAAAGATGTGGCATAGCGACAAATGGTTCTTCATGAGAATGGCCTCACAGTCCATTGCATTTCACAAGGGTTTCCCATCAAATTAGTCTCACTTATAAGACCGTTGTTGTCCGTCCTACCCGTACCTTAAAAACTACAAGCTTTTAATGAACAACTTCTTCATCTTCTTGTAGTGCGGCTATACGTCTGGCTAAGTTAAGATTAATGCGTAAACAAGACCAGAGTCTTCAGCCAGAACAAGATTAACTCATATTGTTATTGTGCATGTTGTGGGATATTTTTAATAAAAAATGAGACAGACTGATTACTATAACTTCTGTACTAGAGGGAGGAGATCTGGTTCCGGTTTTACGAAAACTAGAATAAATGACTGTTATTTATTTGCATATCTACATACATAGGCTTTATGCATGTGAATGAATATGAATTGATGAACAAGCAGTGTATAGGTATTAATCTATTTATTTTTGCACTCTGCATCTGCATCAGTATTTATCTTAACGGATGGAAATTCGTGTAAAAGCCTCTTACCGAAACACTTAATGCCATTCACACTAGTAGAAAAAGATTAATGACACTTTTTGAGAAGACTCGCTCTCTCTTGACGGAACTTGTTAAAAGTCAGAACGGATGAAATCGTCGTTGGAAAAGACAACGGAAATTATCCAACCAGGCTGAGAGTAAAAGACGCCAGAGCTGCTACTGACGATATAAAGGGGATGTAGGTAAGCGGAAACGAAAGACAAGGCAGCATGCACAAAATAGATAGTTCATGTGACATGATCCTATTCATTTCCAATTGCGAGGACATACAAAAACACACACTAAACATGCATACAAGAAGACACACACACACGTTGTGTTTTCTTTACTGTTCATTCTGAATCTTTAGAAGTTTTCTAAAGGAGAAAAAATGTACGGTAGCTTAATAATGTGTACACACACACACGTCCCGTTTCACTTTCTTACAATAAATGCGTTCTAATTTCCCTTGAATGAATTCCAGTTTACCATATCATGGCATGAGACTGATGATCATGGCGACGATGATAGAGCACACACAAATAATCATTCTTACTGATGACAAAATTCAGGCATTAGCACAGTTTGGATTGGATTGGTTTTGTCATTGGTCTCGAGTTTAACAACAATGCGTTTCACTGGCTTCACCCGGAAGTAGCAAACTTTAAAATGAGGTTGCCAAGAATTTTTGTTTTTTTCTACTCTAGCAAAAACCTCACGGCAACTGCTCCACTTCATTTCGGATTAGATTCGGGATTATACTACTCCACTTCTTAGGAGTCCTAATATCATGCTATATGTATATCATGTCAACCACAGTTTTAATGCATTGAAGTTTTACGTCTGGGATATGAAACCCTCACGTCTCACGTTCAAGTTAATGTCTACTTACTAAAATGTTTCATTCTTTACTTATACAAAGGTTACATAAATGCACCTACTTTATTTTTTCATTTTCAATAAGTGTAACACAAATAGAACAATATTCATATTATGTGAAGAAAGCATGCTTAAATATTTACACTAGTGTATAATGTGAGGATAAAATGGATAACAACGTAGAACGATTGATTCGAAACAAAGTGGCATGCATCAGTAAAATATAGTATTTATTTATTTAAGATCTTTGTAAATATTAGTACGCGCCATAAAAAGTTTTTCGCAACTGTTCCGTTAGTAATTTGATTTTGAAATATCTGACATATCCTTCAAGCTGTAGAAAGTAAGTTTGCAGTCACAAATTACGACTCGCAATCGTTTTTAAGGTAAATAAACTTGCCAATAATGAATGCATACATAAGCTTTGACTGCATGTAATCGAAACCAACTTCTCAGGGCATTTCAGGACAATTTTTGTATCCATGATGTGTTGATTCAATTTATTATAATAATAGGAGAAGCACTGCAGTATATGAAATATATCACAGCCATTATCAAAACTGCATGGTCTGCTGACTTGGCTTATAATGAAATAAACTAATGATAAACCGTAGATGAAAAGATGCGGATGTGAAGTAAACGTAGGTTCATTTGCCTTGTCCATAGTATGACGTTCTCCAGCCTGTAATATAACAGACATACAAACAAGAAACTAAACCATTCAAGTTTTTGCTTTCTTCATTTAATAACATGGAAACTAAGTAAATGACCCTGGCTTAATGAAAGCATGGACGAATGACGAGAAATCAGTGGCACAAGGAAAGGGTTCAAATAACTAAGATTCCAAACTCGGATTTCCAATTCCCTTATTATGCACCTCTGTACGATTTCTCGTTACTCGTTATATTACTATTG
>JAQIXW010004801.1:0-11130 GCA_034700685.1 Willowsia buskii | reverse complement strand
GGATCAGTTAAGTTGAAAGGAAAGTATGGCAATTCGTGGGCCACTCATCTTCTTATGCAACCATGCAATATATATAATAGGTAATATCCAATAATTCCTATATATCTGCTATTGCAAGCCTCAATCAAACAAAATGTGATCAGATTACACGGCTTGCTCAATAAGGTAATCACGGTAATCACATAAAGAACAACGTTCCTAGAAACATTTCAGTCTATCAAACGAATAAGAGACAGCAAAGTCGGATTTAATAATCGATTCCAAAACAAAAAATCTTTATTTTAAGCAACGTTCAATAAACAATTATGTACATACATTATGATAGTACAATCATCTTTGTAATAATCATCATCACAGTATACATATATCAAATAGATTTGTAGTGAAGTGGATCTCATGTATCAAAAGCACTGATATTTCCGCACATAACAAAAGCTTCCGAGTGGTGGGTTGGTAGTAGATTTTGTGTACAATGTACTTGAAAACCCAGCTTTCATTTCGCACTGTTGAATGAGAAAGGACGAAAAATGAATGGAGAGAAGAGATTGCTTTTCACAAAAAAGATGAAAAACAAGCAGGCTCTATGCATCTATAAATGCGCGCGACATGATTGTTTCTCTTTGGTAAAAGGGCTTTTACGCACTCTGCTGGATTTGATAATATTTATTATTGGGAATATCAGGAGTCTCTAGAGGAGAAATCGATATTAAATATGGAGTGCTAAGTACACACATATAACAATATATCCGTTCAAACTGAATAATGCACCACAATAATACATTGTTATGCTGTTTTCCTTCCTTCAGAAAGCCTCGGATGAAGATCCTTGCCTGCTGGCAAACGTGGATCTTTTAGATGTGGAATTACTACTGGAATTATTGCTAGTCCTGTTCATCGCAAATATTCCTCCTGAAGAGCCTGTCACATCTCCATCCACCGCGTTTTCCTTGTCAGCGGGACCTCCAGCTGCACTACTACTGGTCCATTGATGAGCCAAGTAGAAAAATGGCTCTTCGATGCCGCTGTTCTCCTTCTAAAAGAAAACAGAGAAATGTCGACAGTGCTCAGCACAGCGTATGAAGGGAGGAATGAAGATTTTTTAGAGAAAATAAAATGTTGGAAACAATTCGGATAGGAAAGGGAGGAAAAAAATCCATTAAAAATGATATCAATTCAAGTGGTGGTGGGTTGAAGATGAGATGAGTGTTTTTCGTTCTACTACTTACCGCAGAGCACTCAAAATACTGAAGACCATGCTGAGAAGCAAAATCCTGAGCTGCCTTGCCTAAAATCACACGCTGATCCTTTAGATCTGTTTTGCTACCGATCAAAACACCGAGAAAATTCTGATCTCCAACTCCGCCGCTGCGTTTGCTACTGCTGCTGCTGCCATTTCCACTTTGATCTCCAGAACCATTTGATGGAGGGACATGCTTTTGTTTCTGCATGCTTCCTCTTGCCAGGTTAAGCCAGTCCAACGCGGATTCAAGGGCAGTGCTTGAGGTGAGATCGAGGACCAGTGCCATACCGTCTAGTCGATCCCACTGTCAAATGAAAAGAAGTATAGATGAAATGCGCTGCATGAAATGGCAAGAGACGCTTCCAAAATTTACAATTTTTGGGCTTCTTCCCAAATCCGAAAAATATACATTACTTATGCTGCTGCTACTTTCACCGCTCCACTTTCGTCACACACGTCATGTACATGACAGTCGAAAAACGTATTGCTTATTTGGCAAAAGTAAAAACTTTAGGCATAAATCATCAGACTACACACACACACACATCGACGACGAGCTTCACATACACAAGTACTACACACAATTTATGACCGTATTTATCTTTTAGGCGTTTAGCGATAAGAAATACGAACGTAACATTATAGATCGCACAAAAGCGGAATATTGGTATTACTACTAGGAGAAATTGGAACTCTTGGACTTACATACAACAAGCAAAGCAGACAAATTGCAGTTGCAGAATTCTCCGAGAGAATTGTGAATTGTCATCAATAAAACCTGATTTCCCTATTGGATTCCTTCACATAAGCAAACATAAGCGACAGAAAAAAGGGAACTTATGCAAGCACACTTTATTGTTAGCATATAATATAGTCGCCTTATTTCCTGCCATCATCATCACCACCACGTCTGCTTTTTATTGAGGACAAAATAACATTGAGCGAAAATACCTTCTTAGGCAATACTAGGAAACGTCCAGTGCATAAGGCAATAAGGTATTCAATATTGATGAAATGATATTTTAAAACTTTTCCTGCGACAACTTTAACACTATGTATACGTTCCCCGTTCCCCTGTAACTTACGTAGTGAGGAAGGAGTTCTCTGTAGATAGGCTTTCCAGCAGAGTCGACGAGGACAAGATTAATCCGTGGTTCGAGTAAATTCGCGGGATCCTCAGGACCAGAAGCGATGCTGCTTTGTAGCTCTCCTCCATCTCCTCCTCCTGGGCGAATACTTGGTAACTTTATGCTTTTCGCATAGATTGACACGCCAGTGGTCTGCAGAGAGCAGAAAAAAAGAGGAAAGACAGGGAAATGAAATAAATATAAATCAAGTTATCGACAAGAAAAGAATGGAACAAGGGATTTCCCTATTCTTTTCCGAGAAGCGTTCCTCGTGTACACCTCGACTACAAATAATTCTATGATGAGACTGCAAGACAAGAGCAATCAGTTTAATTACGTTATTTATGAGTGGATTAGAAAATAATGAGATTATTTCTCCGATTGCTTCTGCTTCTGTGAGTATAATTTATTGTTTGGGTATATGCGACTCCCATGTATTTGCTTACCATATGATAATTCCTGGAAAAATTATAGCCCTCTGAAGTGAACGCATTGCAAATTGCTGTTTTTCCGGAGGTAGAGTCGCCTGCGAAAGAAACGAAAAGATGTACACGCTTACCACTAACAAGTATTATAAATCATTTTGTGGAAAATACATTTGGCGATCTTTAACAAGATGCAGTTGTGAAATTGCTCATCAATGCTTGGTTTAACCTATCATATTTATGTATGTTCATATTATTTTTCCAGCTTACCAACGACAGCGATTTTCAGCATTTTTGGCAACGGCAACGACTGCCTCTGTTGATGATCCCTTTCCTTGTCCCTGTCACGCTCACTCCGCTCGCGATGATGACTGCTGGAATGGCTGCTACTACCAGTAACCTGCTGCTGTTGTGAAGGTAATACTTGCCGTGGCTGCTGCTGCTGTTCTGCTCCACCAACAAAAGACTCTCCACCTGTCTCAGCTTGGAATCGATTTCCAGACGTGGCAAAAGGTGACCTGCCTTCTGTGCCACCGACACCTAAACTTCCTCGGCTTGCTTCCCTCACCATGAACACTTCATGACTAGGTTGCTGTGCTCTGCCACCTCCACCACCTCCTCCAGTCCCGTCCTCTCTTGTTCCACCACCAGGTCTGGAGACAATTCCGTTGGAGTTGGCATAATGAGCTAAAGGCTGAACCACTCTTTCAGCACCAGGCATCATTGAACTCCCACCACTACCACTTCCATCATTAAAAGCTCGACTACTGTGTCGTATCGGAAATCCAGCAGAACCACCACTACCTCCGTAGTTATCCATTATTCTAAATTAGTGTATTCTAAAAGAAAAATAAGTAGGCACATGTTAGTATAAAATATGAACTGACAAGTAATTGACGTCATTTTCTTATGTCAATGCTCATACATATCTGTACATATGAACCACTTGACTTTCTCAAACATATACATGCCCATTTAGATCTGTTGAGCGATATTACGTGTGCATTTTTCTCGGTTTGTTAGCAAGCATAATGATGTCCTTCTATATTGTATTTGCATTTAGAGCAAACTTTTTTATTATTCTTACAATCAATATCTTTTAAAGGACAAGAAAAGTCCTGCACGAGTGCGAGTGGGTGTCCTCGATAGGAACTCTTTCTTGTTTTGCGTTTCTGTCACATCCAAAAAAATCCGCAGCGGAGAAAGCAGTGAAAAAACTGAATCTTGTTTTTTGTCCAGTAGAAAATGTAAAAAGAGCAACTTATGCTATAACAGAGGACTGTTCTTGACAATGACAATAAAGGAGCCAGAAAATGTCTTCAATGTTCTTTTTTGTTGTTGTTGATGTTGCTGTCGCTTTTTCTTAGGTCCTACAAAAAAGGCAACGATCTTGAATGATGTTGATAATAATGATGATCATAACAAGAGAAAGCTTATCGATCAATGCAATGCTTTTCCTTCAGCTTTCTTCCTTGATTATGTGTTAGTTGACTTGACATGTTAGAATGTATATATGTAGTCTTGCCTAATAGTGCGGCAGGACGGGTCTGAAAACGTACGAAAATTATGCTCGTGCACGCGTACAGCTTTAACTGGAGTCAGGTTCGTTTAATGCACCTACCAACTAGTGCAACAAACTGTAGTGTGTAGACAGAGAGTGAAATTTTAATAAAAAAGGAATTCATGGCTCAATAAAAAAGCAAGAGAAAAGACTCCACGTTCGCTGTTTGGAATTTGATTTTTTACATGGTCACTACTCACTACTTTATTATATTTCGCATGCATATATAAGCAGTATGGAAAAAGGGATGAAAAGAGTTTTCCACAAAATAAACTGGAGAATACCACCTGTTTTTTCTTTGTTGTACTGGAGATTACCATGGTGACTACAGAAACAGCATTCCCTACTCCTGATCTACCTTTCGTCCACCCCTCTCTTCCAAAGCAAGACTTTTGTTCTGTCGCTCATTTACTCTCCCCTTCTCCCCAGATTACATTGTGCTTGCCAGTGAAATATTTTGTGGATTGCCTATTGTGCAGTTATTTTTACATTGGCAGTTTTCTAGTGGTGCCTTATTGAGTTATAATTGAATTTTATTAAAGCAGCTACTACTGTGACTACTCCTTTGACAATAATATGGCTTCAGACTCAGCAGGGATGAGGGACGCTGATGGGAACACCACAATGGAGAGTATAGCGAGTGGCGACAAGCGGTCATCACGACTAAATAAAAAGACAAGCAGCAAACATGGTATAGGAGGTGCGAGCTCCACTTTTCTAATGACTGTCACAGGAAGGATTGAAAGCGCTGAGATTTTCGGGGTGGATGATGTTTACTGCAAATATAATCTTGCCTTCGGAAGCGATTGGAGTATTACGTCGGTAGGGCTTTATTATGAAGTTCCATTAGGTAATAATCTTTTTAAAGAATAAAAAATTAATGAATTAAAGTAATCATATATATGACCCAACAGGGAATGGAGGAAGGGATTTCGCAAATTACCATGAAAGATGAGGATGGCCATTTTGTGTGGAATTTTCCTCTTGATGTAACCTTTAAAAGCTGCAATCCCCACGGATGTAAGTTTAATTTATCCCCTTCTCCGAAGCTGAAAAGCCATCAATAAAAAGATGATAACGCTAGGGTATGGAGGTTCATAATAATAGTGTTGTTGTTACCGTCATCATGATAATTAGTCTTCCTTTCTTCAGACTTCCGTTTCCGGCACCAAAATGAATTGCTACATAACTGCTTATCATCATAATTAATTATTTCGTATTTTCACTAACAACTATACGCTTGTACAAACTGTGAGTTGAATTTTCTTTACACAGAAAGTTGTGAGAATACATGTACTGTGCGAAATCATGTGAGGAAAATATTGTACCCGACAACTCCGGATAAACAAACGTGTATTATTAATTAGGAATTTAAAAGGAAAACGATTACTTGTAAAAAGCTTGTGAGAAAATGCATGCTTTGTTAGTATTATCCCGAAAATTAATTAAATTGCTTTGAAAGTTATTTTTGTATCGCATTATTTCTTTCGCAAGCTGGGAAGGTAAATATTATGTGGGATGAGTTTAAGAAATATCGTATTATGTGAGAAACGTGTATTGATAGAAAAGATAATGATAATTATACGCGATTATTTGTTGAATAAGCTCAAAAATATCAAATTTCAGATTTTCCAAACTATTCTATGGAACTACCCATATTATTACTTGCTTTTGATTTGTTTTCTAATTTTATCCAGGGCCTCAAATAGTAATCAGCGTCTATGGTTCAGACTTTTTGGGAAATCATGTGGCTCGTGGCTATGGATCGACGCATCTGCCAACGTGTCACGGATCGTATATCAAAACGTAAACAAAATTAGCAACATTATTAGATAGAAATTAAACAGAAAAATAATGATAATATCCTAAAACATTGACTATATATATAGACATAGCTATAGTATATATCGAATAAAATACATTATTATTGAACTTGTTTTTAATGATACATAGGATTCCACTCTTTGTGCCAGAATCCAGCTCTCTTCTTCAGAAAATTTCTGCGTGGTTGATGGGAAGACAGCCAGAGTTCGTAGATCCGAAGCTCTTAGCTCAAAGCGAAGGACGACAAGGTATAGATACAATAATAAATAATAAATAAATAGATACATTTTAGACACTTTAAAAACCAAATTGATCACAACGAAGGTAATTAAAGCCAGCCTATTTTGTTTTGTATCTCTAGTCGTCCGGGTCCAGAGTAATGGCCACGTTGTAGTCAAGTTTGAAGTGGTGATCAAAGACATGAAAAAGCTGGGATTTGTAGCCTCCCAGAAAGTAATCCGAGAGGAGAACTGAAGAGATGGAAATCACAACACAGCATCTCTCATGTAGCCTCCTCCCTATTTGATCAATATCTCAAGCCAATACAAGCAAACATTATTGGAAGAAAAAGCCTGCCTCACTAAACCATTCATTGTGTTCAGAAATTGTCTAGTCCAATTTAGCTTTATAGCTGTTTATACCTTTTCACTTAGATTTTTAGTATGAGCAATAAAATGCATACATGTTTTTAAAATTTATATACATGGACTTGGTTGTAAAATTTTTGGAGAGTGCAACGAGCATGTCATTTCAGTTAAGTGATCATAAAAGAAGAAAAGTTCAATCAGAATGTTTTTGGTTGCGACATCGTTTCTCTTTCATTTGGTGACCCTGGTTGGCGATGATGGTGGCTACCCAAAGAAAACCAACTTACATGGACAGATTTTGTCAACACCTTGCATGAATGCTTTTTACAATAAAAAAATCTTTTACGAGGCTTTTTGTGAGTTAAGTTTAAAAGAATTTTTTTCATAGGCAAACATCTTCTATCGTTTCACCCTTTGCATGCTTCCTTGCATCTTCACATGTTTGTCACTGATTGAAAACCAGTCAGTGTGGCAGGTTTGCTAAAAGTCACATCGTGTTTGTTTTTGTTTATAAGAAATGCATATTTACGTATCCATAAATCTTTTATGTATACATTCATGTTATAATATTATCTGTCACTTTGGACTGGTCCTTTTACTACAAAATTTCATCAAAATCATGCATTTCGTTATGATACAAATTTGAGAACGATGATAATAAAGTTACCCCTCAGAATATTCTCAACATATAGGTGGCTAATTTAATAAAGTGTAAGTGGGTGTATCGTACAATATAGCTTGTATTATGAAAGCATATTATTTCATATATATATATATGAGAAAAAATTAAGCTATGATCTTGATATGATGTTATTACGATCATCATCTCATTTCAACATTTTCCTTGAGATGAGAATCTTAACAGCCCCTACACCACTCGAATAAACTTTTTGTAGTGTCTCCAGAGATTTAACTTAAGAATTCGTTATGATGAATACTCAAACTCAACCTTATACAAAATTCGGTTCGCAATGCAAACATTTTATGAGCCCTGTGATCACTTTACTGATGATGGTGATATAGCATAAACTGTTATACGAGGTACTTCCACTTTGCTTCTCTTAAGTGGGCCCACTTAAAAAGCTCCAAGAAGTTTTCTCCGTCAATTCCATTCGGTTGGATGAGAGAATCCACTCCCATAGATAGATAATTTGGGAGTTTTGCAGATGCAAAGTAAACGTGACATGGATATAAAAGCAGCTCTGTAGATGTTAATGATAGTAGGTAAAGGTGAAATGCTTACAAGGAGTAATATTTTTCCATAAAATATTGGCACTTAGCATAATATTTTGTAGAGAGGCAGATTTAAAAACTTCATATGAATGTGTAGGAGGAGGAGGAGGAGAAGGTACTTACATCTTATTTTCTGAGCCTATTATTAAAAGGAAGTTACACAACGGTATGGTCCCCATCGTGTAATCGCATACGTATTTCTTGAACCTTCATTTTAATGCATGCTTTTAAATCATGATTTTGCGTGCGTGGGATTTGTTTCTTTGATTAACCTTCTGCTTAATATTTACATAATTATTGCGCATCTTGTAATGTTTCAAACAAGCTCACAACTGATGAGCAAGCTGCAATGATGAAAAGATATACATGGAAGGGTCCCATTGTGGGCTTTGAACTAGATTTACCTTGGCGTTTCCTATTTGCCCACAATTAAGAATTCTCACTCAAAAAGTGCATGTAAAGTTGGGAGTGTAGCCTCCACCGCCACCAACACATTTTAATGATAAAAGTGGGCAAGTAAAACCACACCGTGTTATCCATATGTTCATTTAGTTTAATATAGTAGAAAGATGGGCTTAGCATTATGTATATGCCAATATTGTAGTGCTCAAATGTTGGCTAGATAAGTTTGTTCTTTGTAGATTTTCCATGCACACGTAGATGGAATAAAAGCTTAAGGCTTAGTAAAAAGCTTTAAAAATCTATGTAGTAGTGTCGCACGCAATTAGTTTTTCTACCTTTTTGTCGTCCGCCTAAAGGGAAAAGCGTGGCAAACGGAGTAGTTTTATGTGTAGGTGAAAGTGAAAAGAACAAAACCACGTTATGTATTGAAGGATTTGTAAAAGTTTGCTTTTATGATGATGATGGTTGTTGGTAAGTGAAAGTGCCAGTGGTACACAACTAGCTATTACATTATGATCAGCGTGTCAGCCATAGACATGGTATACACAACATAAGTAGTGATTACGTCTAATCTTATATGTTCGACGAAAGCAAACTTTTTACAATATATAATAATTTCGTGAATTAGGCTTTCGGATTGTATTTGACTACAAGATGATCATAAAACTGGTAGATTGGAACAAAGAAAAGAAAAAAAAACATCACATTTCACATTATGCATTTTGTGTCGAAACGGGTGGCAATGTTTATTTTTCCCACTACTTACAACTTTGGCTAAAATTTATTTTGTTAAAATTGTAAAAATAAATTGCGTAATAGGAAATTTCTAAGTAATCAACTTGAATTTGGTGGGTGTACACCTTTTTGGGTCATGCTTTCGGAATAAACTTCTTGTGATATTAAAGCCTTGGTTTTCAACTTATATTGTGCACTAGGGCTATAAATACAGACCTCAACCACAAAACAGTCATAACAATGCTAGTAGGCAATTTCTAAGCAAGCTTGTTACTTGAAATTCCTATCAGCATATTATCAGTCTTTATGAAATGAAGGCCAGTAATGTACATGTTTAAATAAAGTTCACAACAATTTTTACGATGTGCAAATTTTATAGTAGCGTCAATAAAAGTAAAGAAACTTTCAGTAATTTGTGAGCTATTAAGACAGTCCACTTGTAGTATTGTGGAAAATGTATTTAACCGATTCTAAACGGCTCTGTCTGTCGGTTCGGCAGTCCCTCCATTCCATATTGAAATATCTCTGGATCACAAGATTGACAACAAAAAAGTGCAACCTTGCATGAACTAATTTTAGCCAAACCCTATCTCAAAACACTTAATTATCTTATACAATTCTCAAATCTATCAGACAGACAACAAAATTGCCACCTACGAGCGGCCCTTCAGTACAACATCTTAAGGAATTGGCATACGGATTGTATCAATAAATACCAATGTTTTCCTTCTTGTGTCTCATTCTTTTTCATTATATTTTGTGGTCGTGTCGTTCTCCGTTGATGTGTTCACGACATGTCGTCGTTTTCATGTCCATTTTCTTAGTGAGAATTTTTTCTCTTCAAAATCCCTTTATTTCTTTTTATCTGAGAGAGACGCAAATTTAAACTGAACATTTCCAAACCAAACGCTGACATGTACATATACGTACCTCACTCTACATGAATTTAAACTTCATCTTCTATCTGTATCCATCGCCTACTCTAAACTATGTGCTTGTTTGACTTCGTCCAAATATCCTTGGGACTATATTATGGAAGCAAAAAATACCATCACAAGTTATACATAAGCTCACATTTTCTAGCAGACGATCTTCACTTTGTGTGTGGGCCGTAATGTTTTCCATGTAATAGCTTTTGGGCACCCACTACTGAAAAACCTGAAATCCTATTCAGATTACAGCAATAATGTACATTATTAAATTGCGATGAGGATTTATGAGATGAGTAGATATAGACCTTCAAAAAAATAAAATCTCATATAGTGGATTTCCCTGAACATAGAATTTTTACACCATAAGCCAGTAAACATCATCATTGATCCCTCTAAAATCCTGAAGCTCATCAACATCATCATCATCATCACCTCTATAGCAGCCTGTAAGTCTGCATTAGCAGAATATCAAATCCACCACATTTACATTGGTTTTTTCAGCAATTCACTGGCCATATCTGAAGCACCGCTAGTTAATGTCAAAGTGAATTGGCTGAAACAGTGGCAACATCCCCAAAAGCCCAACTACATCATCATCGCCTTTCCTCCATCTCAAAGTGTACACACTAATGATGGTATATAAACTTCATAAAAAATAATCCGCAGGAGCATAAATTCTCATCGAGTCTCAATTTGAATAATATATTTATTTATTATGCAGTGTTGGCATTCTCGCATTTACAACGCCGTCGGGAGTGTGTATACTCCCATTATTTTAGAGCCATCATCGGTAATGTCCGTCGGGCCAGTTTTTGTCAGTGGATTTAATGATGCATAAACAACGTTGTTGTATGCACTAGTGTGTCTCTATGTATGCGGTTTAGTCGAAATCGTTATTTAAAATGGTGTTCGTTAGTTCATTCCAATGATTATGGTGCCGAAATTTTTCCTCGGGAACATGTTGATCAGAGCTGCTAAAACATGATGTATGTATGTATGTAATTTGGGAAGGAACACCTGACATATAGTAGTCAGTGCCACAGCCGCGTAACCTCATTTAAGGG
>JAQIXW010004800.1:0-11131 GCA_034700685.1 Willowsia buskii | reverse complement strand
TTGACATACAGACAGACAGACAGACAAACGTAACAAAGTCAATACTATGCTTTCGCAAGCTCAAGCGTCGTAATAATTGGCATAATTATGTCTCTCTCACTCATGACGTGTGGCTTTCCTTTTCCAGCCTAACCAAAGTATTCATCTTGGTCAAGTTATGTAATATGTATACCCGAAATAATGAGCTAGGTTATAGGTTGCTTTCAACTTCTTTCTTCTGTGTATTTGTATATGCACGTTTTTTGTTGCAGTGACGTAAACTCAATGTTATTCATGGTCTCAATTAACGTATTCGCTCCAAAGTTAACACCCATATTATGTGGGCTCATCTCATCATATATAGTTATATAGTTAATGTATGTATGAGAAACACATAATACGATAATAATATATATTATGTAAATCAAAACTTATATAAATCACGACACGATTTTTTCGCATCGTTAATCAAGCGCTGTTAAAAAATAATGAAAAGAGTTATATGCACAGGTGAAAGCATTATTCATGCTATAAAAACAATCGGTACAAAAACACAGTTATGTATTCCTATTCCTGCCCTGCCTGATATCGTCTTCAATATTATCAAACTACTGGAGCGTTGATGCGTTGATAAACATAACTTCTTATGCTACCAAATTTAATTTGCAACCATCCAAGCGTAGTTGTGAAGTTTGTGTGCATTTAGACGTTAATCATTGTATTGTAAAAATGTTTCTTTTACCTCCAAGTGACATTCCAAACGCGTATACGATGCACATGGTTTCTCCAAAGGGCCATTTATGTAGGATAGATGCTACCAAAGGAAACGGAGATCCGAATGCGGATGTGATAAAATCCGCAATGGATAAGTTGACCAGAAACATATTTATTGGTGTTTGAAGCTGAAAATCACAAAAGTAAAGCGTGAACATTATTATTGAAGATGCCGAAACGTTGTATCCATACTGCTAATGATCATGTTTCAAGACTACAAACTACAACTGTGAACTGGAAGAAATGCACAAAAGCAAATATCACATCGTACGTGACCACTTTTACAGGTGCTTTTGCATGAGTTGTTTTTGTGTGTTATATGCTTGAAAGTTGAAAGTGGAAGCAGAATGGTGCTCTTTTGGCTGGCTGTGGCAACCCAAGCTTACAATGTTCCCCCAACCCGGAAACGCGTGCTTTTAGTTGAAAAAACTCTCACTCTGGCATTTTCAAAAATTTAATCATTATGCCAAAAAATAAAGTTTTGAGAAAGCTACTATATGGGTGGATGGTACAATAATGGTACATATTTCAATCATCCTCAGCAACACAAATCCAAGGCTGTGTATGCTTACAAAATGTTTTCTAACGTATATAACTCAAACTCAAAGGATCTGAAAGGGGAAAATGCTTTCGAAGAAAAATTTGTTTTAAAGGCTGAGCCTACGCTCACATAACAAAATAAGGTAGACCCACAGCAAGATCGTAGCGTGTCATTTTTTTTCTTATTTTTGTCAAATTTATGATGAATTTTCGTCGCGAGTCTGTAATTGGAAGGTAGGAAATCAAAAGTTATAGATTCTCTGTTAGTATTGTCGTGGAGTGGCTTTTTGAAAAGCTGGAGTATTTTCTAGTGGTGAAAGTCCTTTCTGGACCTGAAAGCCAGATATCTAACTAAAATTGCATGCTATATATGTCATATGTAAGTAGGCAAGCACAATATTACATGAATAACGTATTCCATTTTATATAAGTTTTATATATGTATGAAAAATATTTTAAATAAACACGAAAATGTTAATGGTTTTGTTGATCACTTTCTCATTAATTCAGAAGCTTTCATAACATTATAAATTCGTATGATATTATTGGTTTCATTAATTCCCATAAGTCTGTTTATTGTTCATAATGAACCGTTCTCCAGATGTTTTTATTTGCACAAGGTTTTCGATCTCATATTCGACATCCCTTAATATGCACGTTACACACACCTTCTATTTTATGAGGATGGGTCGAAGCTGGTTGGTAACGATAAAATTCTGTGTAACAGTGTAACAAGAACACAAATAATTAAGTGATTCATGATGGACTACTTACTACTACTAATAAGAAAAGTTAATATCGTGCTTTTCCAAAGCTAGTATCACATCCTATGTACTTGTATATATGTGGCCTAATGTTGTAAGGGGAACGGATGTCCTTTTCCTTTTCATCAAGTTTCAAATGTGTACATCTGTCTGTTACATCATTTCAAGTCTTTCGGCATGTGTACTCAAACGATAAAATAAAGGATAAATTGCATACTTGGCAGTATTATTCAGTGTTAATGGAAAATGATAAATCTCGTTGAATCCATGAATAGATGATGATGAATGAAATGTGAATAATATTACATTCTATATGCATGTACAATGCGATACGACTATTTCGGAAACTTCTTGAAGAATAAATTAGGATATGACACAATGACAATCAACATTCATAAAGAAACACCAAATACCTGTTTTTCTTTGCAAACGACATAAATAACGAGAAAGTTTCCCACAGATCCGACCACCCAAATGAAGAGCATAGTAGTGATGCAAATGGCATGTCCATACCACGGTAATTCCATTTCGTTTCCCATTTTCACATCCAGCGTGGCAGTGATATTGGTTAGATTTGATATACTTTCTTCAATTTCAAATGGAAGTGCAGCGGAACTTCCATTGCTGCTGGAATTTACCATAAAAGGATTCCCGGAATATTGTTTATGTAACGGGAAGCCACTGTTGTCTAATACGATGTTTATTAACATTTTCGTCTTTCCGCTCTTTCACTGTCGTGTTTTTTACCAAATACAAATAATGTGGTATCTGGTTTTGTCGTTTTGATTTCTCCGGAATTCACATGAAAAAATGCAAAGATACAAGAGATTCCCACAAAATACGACACGAATTATCGATAATTGAAAAATATTCGTCCTTTCAACGTTCTAGCTCAAAAAGCATCAACAATTTGCACAATACCACTTTCACCAACGAACTTAAGAATGTTGTTTTCATCAGTTCTGAGTACCCGGGAAATTTCCAATTGAGAATAGTAAAAACAATACTATCTCGGAAGGAACCCAAACGTATTTACCTTTTAAAAGCCTTCACGGTAAAATACTCTCATATTAACTTTCCGCACATATGCCACAGTCAATTTTGCGGTATGGAATCAGAAAGTTTTTTCATGTACAGTTGTGGTTTGAGAACACTGCGCTTTAAACGAGTGAAAGCATCTAAAACACAGTGCACTGCTTCCCGTACGAAGCCAAACCTGTAACTAAATGAAAATCGTGGAAAGGCCTTTATATAAACGACGTGCATCATATAGTGGAGGAGTTGAGGAAAGGATAAAACATGGAAAAGTTGTTTTCTCCTCTTCACGGTGTGTGCTCGAAGGAGATATATAATACAACAACTTTCTCTTTTACTTCTTGTTACTTACAAAGAGTCGCAGACGTGGCCATGTTCTTCCTGATCCTTTCATGAATATGAAGTACAAGCACGCATATGAGACGCAACTACATAATATGGCAATAATATTTTGTATACCTACTTTTGACTATGAAATTTGAAGTGATTTGTCTTCCTTACACTTTGAAATTGGAATCGATGTACTGTAAAGATAGACGAATACACATCAATTTCATGAAGACTCTCAATTTTAGCCTTTTTATCAATAATACATACGGCGAAAGCTCGATTGAAAATTGATTGGGCTTCTGAAAAACGACTGAATAAAACAAAAGTGTCGCATGAAAAAAGGGGTCATGTTGGACCCCCTTTGATGTCAAATGTAATAAAAGTCCATATTTTATCATGAAAAACATTAATTCAATAGGGCGTTTTAAGATCTGTATTCAATGGCAGAATTTCTGGAAAGGATCATGAGGACGTTATGTCGTAATAATAATGAATTGTAAGAAAGGAAAAGGGCACAATAAGTACAAAAAAGTACAATGAGTTCTCGAATTTAAGCGCTTTAGCGGGCATGTTTTGTCACACAATAGCTTCCTCTCCAATATACAATAAGTCCAACGCAACAATAAACTTAATTTTCAATCTGCTCACTTCTCTAAGCGTTTTTGTTCACTGGTCGCACATTGTTCTGGCAAAAGAAGTTTCTTACACTCATTGGACGTGTCCTAAAAATGTCATGATGTCATGCTCTTTATTTAATTGTCATTCCTCTCTACTCCAAAGTTCCACGTTTATGGCAGCGCCAGAGGAGTTAACGAGAGGAAGCCTGTTATAATTTTATAATGATCGGGTCTCACACAAAACACGAGCTATATGCTCTTGTATAAAAGTATTTTTGTTTATTACAAATCCTCACAAATACCTATGAAATAGAGAAAGGTAAACATATCCACCATGGAACTTGAACAAATGAAAATGAAATAGAATATCTAAGTAAACAACCCTTTAACCGTATATATATTCTGACTAGAACCATGTAAAAATGTATGTTTACACAAGAATAAGGATTACAGACTGGCTTTAGTCAAGTACCTCTAAACTTTCATCAAATTATCACATATCGATTATTCTTTTGCTTACAGATGAGATTATTTGAGAAATAAAATATATTCGATTAATTTAGATCATCATAGCATCATGGTTATAAGTTGACTCTTGATCTGGACTTAAATTTCGAGGTAATTTGAGCTCATGCCAAAATGAGAGCCGGGAGTTAAAAGGCTCCTTTATCATTTTCGATTGCTCTACACTCAAAAGTAAATACTTCGGGATGACATGCTCCGTTTTGCTTTCTTTTCTACTGCTAATATTTAACATTTCCCATGTGACGTCTTCGAAATTTCCTGGTTCTCTGGAGATAGAAAAACAATGACAAAAACAATGAGAAAACATGAACTTTTCGTATACAATTTCACTCTTCATTGAATTCGATTCCACAGAGTGAAAGTAAGTTATAGGTAGAGGCACCAGAGACAATAAACGGAAGATTAGGCACTTACCCATCTCGAGCAAACTGAACCCACAGTTTTATTAGATTCTTGGAAAACTTGTAATGAGGGTGGCTTGCAGTGATATCCATGATCGATGTGGGGATAAATGACATCATTTGGTAGAGTTCATCTGCATGGCACGCTCCTGCACAAACAAACAGTGTGTGACCACGAACAGAAAAAATGAGTAAAATAAAACTTGGGGAACCATGAAAAAGAATGATCTAGTAAGGACATTTGACACATGAAGACGGCATAAAAACAACATGGTCGAAAAACAGGTATGAGACTGTGTTTAAAGATAAGAAAAAGTTGGCCAAGATGAACACACAAAAAATATTTTCAAGTAATTTAACAGTGTCAGAGATAATAACACAGCCCATATTTCATTTGCTCTAATTGATGATGGAAATCCAAAATCTTTAGTAGACACGTGTCCTGGCCAATTTTTTCTATGCGATCAAAGAGGGATATATTATTGCTATGTTGTAGTTATACTATATTGCAAAATTGTCAGCTTACCGAGATCTAAAGTCTTTAATTTGAGATGTTTGTACGCATGTTTTTTCACTAATTCGAAAAATATTTGCAACGGTCTTGGCACCCAACTGTCTTCCGAAAACGAATGCATAAAATCTCCGTAGGATTGATCTGCTCTCTCTGTGAAGTAATAAAGGTAGGTAGGTGCACCTGTATGCTTTGCATGAAGAATGGCAGCGTCTCTTGCAGGAATCGTAAAACATCGATCACCAACCAGATTTGTCAAGGCTTGATAGTCCGACTCTGTGATATCCTTGCTTCTTTCTCCAAAGTGGTAGTTACGTACCTTGTGTAAGGTTTGAGAATCGTTCTGGTGCAAAAAGAAAGCAGCGGAGGCTACGTTTTCCCAATCCCAGCTCAGTTTTTTCATAAGCTTCTTTTGACCCACAAGCCCTGCATTAAATAAAAAGCATGTTTACCGTATCTAGATTTTTCACCTGAAATCAGAATGATCATGAAGTACCAGAGCTTGAAACTTTATATGACTATGGGGAAACTCGTGGAGAATAGAGTCATTATAAAAATAATAGTTTAATTATTAATGCTACCCGTACAATTCCCTATTCTTCAAAATGAAAACATACAATATAATTTTTTGTCAAAGGGAATTTGCCCTCTCATGGCCATTTCTTCTGTTTATGTAAAGCATTATTAATTGAATTTCGTTCTTATTATGAAGATAAACTACCAAAGTTATACTTATACAACGACGAACAATGTGACGTGTGCACAATCATTCGAGCTTGTAGCACGTGTTTGGGGCCCGTGAGAGAGGGCATAAAATAGGCAACTAATTACATCCACATACACAACATAAATGCAAATCCTGGTAAATATGGAAAAGCTTAGAAATGTTTTTTTTTATCGGTATACTCACATGAAGATCGGAAGCATCCTTCATGAGAATTTACTCCAGAGATCCATGGCACAGCATGCGTTTTCCCTTCCGCAGCCAGTTTGTACGGGTAGTCTGTGAGAAACGCAGTTTCCCTCATATCGGGCGACGTAACGTTTTCAACGGATGGGCCGTATATATCCAGTGGATCGATGAAAACATCCTATTTGCAAAATTAATAACTTTTCTAGCTCTTTATTTGTTATGGGGAGTCCATTCAAGCCATCTTATTGAAACATGCAACAGTGCCATCACATTACTAACTACATGATTAATTTGTATGAATTGGCACAAGAATAATCTCTATCCTTCCGGCTCAATACGAAAAATAGTTGGATTACTGAAAATTGCTAGCATGTATAGGTAAGCTGTAACTGTAACGCATATTATAGACGAATTGTTGTCTGTCACACGAAAAACTACATAATATAAGGTTTATAGCCTTCTTTAGCTACAGTACATAAGTAAGTAATGACAATTTCAATGGCAAGCTGCATACCGATGCCGTTTATGTAACATAGAACAATTGACAAAATAAGGTTCACGCAGTCATTTTGCATAGTAGTGCATATTATTCTGAAGCCTCAGTCAAAGTTATTATAAGCAGAAGCACCAAATAATATTCAACTTCATGCATGGGCAGGCATGCTCACCAATTACAAATTGCAATGGTAAAAATAACTGGTTATAACTTTACCGCAAGCCTTTCGTGAGGTTTTATTAGCTCCCATGGGTCCAGTGAAATGAGACAGTTTACGAGATCCTCTGAGTTCGAAACCGGACAGCCTACCTGATTTCCCAAACGTATTGCTTGTTCACGTGGCGTTCTGGTAAATGCCCACGGACATAACGCAGAGCCACTCTGAGAAATTGCTCTTTGAAAATAGCCTGTGTGATTTGTGAAAAGAAAATGAATTTTTTTAACAGCCAGCTTTGAATTATTGAAAATAGGAATGTTTGTTCAGACTGCGTTAAAAATGGAGATAAAATTTTACGAATGGATGAACTAAAAACATTGTATATATATGTACCCTTTGATTGCGGAGAGAGCATGTGGTAGTCTAATAAGAGAAGTAAGTAAATCCACCAATTATAATGGATAAGAAAATACTTTGTAGCAAGAGTAGGAATAGTAGGATGATAAAATTGGTTCCAAACTTACGAACAGATGAACCACCGGCACTTTCTCCCCAAATAGTGATTTTATTTGGGTCTCCTCCAAAATTATGGACAATTTTCTTTATAAACTTCAGGGCCTCCAATTGGTCTTTCAAACCTTTGAAATTTGAGTTCGTTATTATCAGATCAACAAATCTATGCATGACATGTCCATCATGTGATTATAAAAGTACTTTCATAACCATATGCATACCTTGATTACCCGTAGCTCCAGAATTTCCATCTCCAGTGTTCAGGAACCCTATATGAAGTTTTCAACTGATTCAGTACCCATCATTTTAAAATTTACAAAGATGTCGATTGTAATATGTCATTTTTACTAAAAGGAATATTCATCTGGGGTAATATAGAAAAACGAAGATTCAATTCAAACACTATAGTCGAGAATACTTACGATGAGATGACATTTCTAAACGTATTTATTATGTTAATCCTATTATCCTAAAAGGTTTCTATTCGAATTATTTATCATAAATCATGATATAATGCGTGATTCCAACGAATATTCATCGATGCATGTGACAGATGTAAAATTCGGGAATCTTTTATTAAGAAGTCTGAGAAAGCTTGAATTGATGTCAATGTCTATTCGTACACATATATGCTTAAGATACGTCTACGTAAAAGGCTTATGACGGAATTAGGTACATCTGCACATTCAGATTTCAGTAGACCTTCCTCAGCGTTAAACCTATTAATAAAATACACCTTGTTGATGACGAGATCAGTAACAACTTGAACTATGTCAACTTCCTTTAATGTCGAATTTTTTCTACAACGTTTAATTTCCGTATTCTCATTTTAATATCATCAAATGTAGGAAGCTAACTTCCTGTAATGGGAAACGGGATCTAGGTTTGTAATGAGTACATTTTGGTTGAAACTGCACTTATCTTACAAATAAGACATAACGCATATATTACATATATTCAGTAATTATTAATGAGGAATTTCAGAATTGCACTCAACTCCCTTAATAATGCAACATTTTTATTGTACCCGAATATTTTGATTTTTAAACATACTTTTGCGCTAATGCTCATCGCATTGTTTATGTAACTTGGATTGTTAGTCTTTATCATTAACATAACCATTTGCATGTTTACGTCATGTATATTGACAGTAACGTTTACGATTTGGTGGTGTTTGTTTGTGTGCAATGTGTATTGTGGCGAACCGAAACCGATAAACAAATTTTGTAACTTGTACACCAGTGCTGTAGTGTATGCATGTGGAGTTCTGTTGCATCAGCGTAAAATTTCTTGCGATGTACAAGCTTGAACTTGTTTGAGCATGTCTACTGGCATTATGTTCGCAGAGTTCATATGTCATTGATTAAATTTGACTTGTACCATCTCAATTACTACACAACGGTAGGCTCCATTACAACTTTGTCGTAATCTTGTGATAAATATTCTGTTCAGTTTTTGTTTCGAGTTTTGACAATATTAAATTGTAATCGAAACCAGAAACTCTGGGAACTGTTTATTGTTTATTTTAAGGAATGTAGGTAGTACTATTACGTACGTGTGTGCGATTGTCCGAGATAATGTTATTTGTTGCTAATGTATTCAATCTAAAAATATACTTTAACTTATTTTCTTACTGGTTTTAAATTTTCCATTGATAGGTCTGTCATGATGGACTCCGAACCAGATGGTCCACCTTCCAGAGGAACAATAAGGAAGAGAAGTAGAGATTCCAACTCAGAATCTTGCAATCAATCAAAACGGTCACCGCAGGTACATACACTCAATAATCGCTTAGATTTGAATGCCAATTTGATGCAAGTTCACAAAGTAGTACCACCTCATAAAAAACAAAAAACCTCAAGTATTGACGATGTCATCGACTCCGGTGGAAAGCGAATGTCGTCTGTAGTACAGGAGAAAAACAACAAAAACATAACAGTGGAGTCATCAGAAATCTCAACATCAGAATCTTCCAGTACCTCAACGTCAGAAGTACCGAAGAACTCAACCAAAGTATCCAAAAAGCTTTCCAAGTTTAAAGCTAATTTTTATGCTGCAGAATTGATTAAGTGTGAAAAGTGTCAAATTACATTCAATTCAGATAAATCCCTACAAAAGCACAATGAAGTATTCCATGAAGCTGTGTTTCCATGCCAAATTTGTGGTGAAATCCTTTCAAAGTGGTACGACAGAGTAAAGCATATTAAGGAAAAGCACAAAGGCCCTAAGCCATACAAGTGCTCTGTTTGTAATAAGGGCTTCAATAAATATAGCGCCTTGAAGCTGCATTCCTACAAACACTCCAACGCTCGACCGTTCACATGTGACCTATGTCAGGGCTTCTACAAACATCGTGTTGGATTGAAAGCCCATTTAAACCTTGTGCATGGAATAAAACCACGACCAAAAAAGCCGAAGGTTGGAAAAAAGTGCGGCCAATGCGACAAGATATACAGGACTGAGTTGGGTATGCACATACACGTTATGAGATCTCACCAAGATTCGTATCCTTGTGAAATTTGCGGAAAAGTTTTTCAAACTTACTTCATTAAACGCAACCATCGCCTGCGGGAACACGGTGCTAAACCGTTCGTGAGTGACAAAAACCATGCACGGAATCAAAACAAAAACAAAAAAAATTCAACATTGGATTTATCCGAAATCTCATCATCAGAATCTTCAAGTACCTCAATGTCAGATATACCGAAGAACTCAACCAAAGAAACCGAGAAGCTTTCCAAGTTTAAAGCTAATTTTTATGATCCAGATTTGTTCAAGTGTGAAAAGTGTCAAATCAAATTTAATTCACATAAATCCTTACAAAAGCACAATGAAGTAATCCATGAAGCTGTGTTTCCATGCCAAATTTGTGGTGAAATCCTTTCAAAGTGGTACGACAGAGTAAAACATATTAAGGAAAAGCACAAAGACCCTAAGCCATTTGAGTGCTCTGTTTGCAAAACGAAATTCCAAAAGTATAGCGGTTTGCAAAAGCATTCGTATTTGCACACCAATGATCGACCATTCAAATGCAACCTATGCCAAGGCACCTACAAGCATCCTCGTGGTTTGAAGAATCACTTAAAAAACATGCATGGAATACAACCACCCTCAAAGATGAAGGAAAAAAGGCTTGGAGTAAAACCACCCACAAACAACCAGGAAGAAAAGGTTGGAGTTAAACCACCCACAAAGAAGCCGAAAGACAGACTTGGAGTTAAACCACCCACAAAGAAGCAGAAAGATAGACTTGGAGTAAATCCACCCACAAAGAAGCCGAAAGTCAGACTTGGAGTAAAACCACCCACAAACAACCAGGAAGAAACGCTTGGAGTTAAACCAACCACAAAGAAGCCGAATAACAGACTTGGAGTAAAACCACCCACAAACAACCAGGAAGAAAAGGTTGGAGTTAAACCACCCACAAAGAAGCCGAATAACAGACTTGGAGTAAAACCACCCACAAACAACCAGGAAGAAACGCTTGGAGTTAAACCACCCACAAAGAAGCCGAATAACAGACTTGGAGTAAAACCACCCACAAACAACCAGGAAGAAAAGGTTGGAGTTAAACCA